>CM066246.1:7300287-7487787 GCA_033675135.1 Frankliniella intonsa | reverse complement strand
TAAAACCTTAACGCGTTAGCGTTAGAATATTTTTCCTTGCAGGCGTTAGCCGGTATTCAGTTTAATTATTATCTGCTGCAATAAGAAAATGGGCACAATGTACGGTCTGAAAACATTGGCAGTTGTGGAGGCGTTCCTGTCCCGCTGAGCAACACTTTTCTCCTTTCACATTTCAATTCCTGGCGATTTGCTCTTTGCGAATTTCCCTGATTCCTATTTCCTTGCGCAGGGCAGATGCAGAATACCGCGCGACGCGGCTACCAACCGTACGCCGGAATATATTTATTTTTACTTCACGTTTTTTTCCCCCCCGGAACCAATAATTGACCGAGACGCCGCAATTACTTGACGGTGCAATCTTGTGGAAATGCAAAGCAGTTTATAAATACAAATGTATTCTGCCTGAGGGAAGGAGCGCTTCCGCGCCCCCCCCCCCCCTCCCGCCCCTCCCCTCGCCACGTCCCGCCCTGAGCCCGATGTGTGAGAAGGAGGGAATCTTTTAAGCTCGTAGATTACAACGTAGCCTGCAGGGAATGTGCCGGGGTAATGGCGAGGTGGAGTATGAGAATATGTATGAACGGGGTATTTTACTACGTGTCACACACTATATTGGACGCGAATATACAAAGCAATAATTATTTCGTCGTGTTTCTTTTTGTGCAAGTAGGGGTTTTATTATTTGTACAAAGTTACCCTCACTAAAAAGTCCCAGACGCAAAACACTTACTTCTACTATAGCCGTGCGAATATCACAATTTCACTTTGCGAACCTCGAAGGACGCGGGGGAGGGGGAGGAGGGCTCTGTGTGAGTCCTCGAGTCCTTTAGGAGTAGGCCTTCCAGCACCTCGAGCACAGTGTCCTCCGGGCCGGGCTGTCGTCCCAAGCCGTACCGTGCGTGACGGACTGAGGAGAGAGAGAGGGAGAGGGAGAGGGAGAGAGGGAGAGGGAGAGAGAGGGAGAGGGAGAGAGAGGGAGAGAGACCGTCGTGTTGGGTAGCTTCGAGAATACCCCTCCTGTCCCGGTCTCCCTGGCGCTGTCCCTAAACGGCGTAAGCCCAGCCCTGCCTCGCCCCGCCCGGGCCTCTGATTGGAAGACTACCCCCCCCCTCCCCCCTCCCTCCCACCCCGCGGTCGGCCTGGGGCATGCCGGCGCAGCCCAGGGCAGGGCCGTTTCTACCGCTGCCTCGTTGTGTCCCCCCGCCCCGCCCCATCCGTGTCCCCGCCGTGGACGGAATGGGCGATCAGTTGAGAGACTACTCAACTCAGCATCCCGCACCTCAACGTCTTCCGACCCACCCCCACCCCCACCCCCTGTCCTCCCCTAGTCTCTCCCTTCCCCCCGGCCACCTCCTCGCGCGGCGCGGCGCGGCGCAAACTCCTTGGATCGGAAGTGCTTCCACTGCTCGCCTCGCAGTAAACTTCCGTTTCCAGCCGTGACGTCTCCCCCGCGAAAATAAATGTTTAAATCCCAGCAGCAGAGAGTCAGCCGCGCGCGCCGTGCGCCGCTATTAGGGCCACAGCGGCGGGGGGGCGTGCCACCAGCATGACGCGCGCGCGCGCCGAGTTGGCGTTGATTTTAAGAGCCCGGGATCCATATAAGGCTTGGTTGGTCCATTCTCGTAGAGCAGGCAGCGGACGAGCGGGGCGTGCGCGCACCCTTGAGCAGTCACAGTGGAGAGCCCCCCCTCCTGCCCCCTCCCCCCCCTACTCCCCCTACCCCCCGGGTACGCGTCAGGGTGGGGTGTACGTATGGGATTAAGGGGGGCACGCCGCGCTCATCCGCCCCCTACTCCCCTGCCCCCTGCCCCCCAGCCCCCCTGCCACGCCCCTGCCTAAGCCCCTTCACGGCCGCCTTCAAGTTTTCCACGGGGAAGAGGAAGACTGCCTTCCTCTCCTCCAGCGAGCTATGAGACAAACCTTCCGGAAGACGAAACCCGCGATCCTGGCGGGGTGGGGGGAGGGGGGGTTAGGGGATTCGAGGTGATGTGGCGTAGTACAGTGGCGCGACCGGGCGCTGAGTGACACGCCAGTCTTAGCCAGTCCTGCGCGGGGAGTGGGGGGAGGGGGGAGGGGGAGGAGGGGGGGGGGGCTGTGCCTAGGGCTGTGCGGCTGTCACATTGTCGGCGGTGCAGCGGCAGACGGTGCAGACGTGTACTAGCCTAGGGGTGCCCCCCTCCGCCCCCTACTCCCGCCCCCTACTCCCGCCCCCTACTCCTGCCACCTACTCCCGCCCCTCCTACTCCTGCCACCTACTCCTGCCCCCTACTCCGTCCCCTACACCCGCCCCCTAGCGTCCCCAGCCCTGCCATCCCCCCCCCCCTCTACTCCGCGCGGAGGAGTGGCACAGTGTGCGACACGAACGCCATCACTCATGACGCCACGCGCAGTGTGGGAGCAGGAGGGCAGGGGGTGGAAGAGAGAGAGAGAGAGAGAGAGAGAGAGAATGAGAGAAAATGAGAAAGAGAGACGCAGCAATGAGAGACAGTACCGGCGATTTAAATAAAGACATCCGGAGTAATGGAATTATTTTTTTTCTTTGCACCAGCGAACCTTCTCTAAATGTGTAAACGTCGCACTCTTTGCAATGTATACCACCATGTACCATGTACCGTGTGATCCTTGCATCACACTCTTGGAATTTCGTTTTTCGGAATAAATAATGAAATGGGCCAGGGAGTTGTGTACACGTGTCGTGGACGGCACGTGGGGGCACGTGGTACCTGATACGGCTGTTGCTACTGGTCGCCGCGAGGGAGTCGTATACGAAGCCTTTATGCTCGAATACATATTCCCAGCGGTCTGCATGTCTGCTCTCGGCCGGTCGCCTGACGAGGTTCAACTCTCTTCGCCTCTCTCGCTCCACCGCCGTGCTGAGCGCAACCTTCCAGTATTATTTACAGTGTACTCCACGCGTACAGACATTTGCATCGTATATTAAGGAATTTCAACGAGAGCTGCACCATTGTTTAATTCCAGACCGTATCGGCACCCATTACGGGCTGGGAGAGAAAGAGGGCAAGAGAGGGAGGGAGATAAAAAGACAGAGAGAGAGAGGGGGAGGATGGGGATGGGACAGAGAAAAGAGGGATAGAAAGGAAGACTTCGCGGGTTTCATGTTTAGCTGCAAAGCCAGTGACTGTTCCCGGAATCGGATTAGGTAATAGGTTATTCAGAGAACGGGTAAAGAAGCACAGCAGGAATAACAAAAGAGCCCGTGATTGGTGCAGCAGAGGAGTAGGGGAGGCCGATCGACCAATCATGGGCCGTTTTGTTATTCGTTCAGTTCTTCCTCACCCGCCCTCAGAAATGGCTCGTTCGACGCGTTTTATTGTGGCAATTATTTGGCCATATGATGACTCCCATGACAAATGGGAATGCATCTTTTGCCGTAAATTGTTGCCCGGCTTGTAGCTATTGTGTGACAAAGGATCGGAAGGTTTAAACCAAGCTGATTCTCTTGTTTTAAAACAAAAATTAAAAGGAGGACAAAACCTGAAAATTGAACATGTAGTAAGAAGCGCAATGTTTTCGTGCGCCGACGTTATTTAGCACTGGCGCTAAAGTCGCGCTGTACGCGACCGTGTTATTGGCCCGCGTGGGAGGGCAATACTTTTGCAACAAGCGAGAGGGAGAGAGAGAGAGAGAGAGAGAGAGAGAGAGAGAGAGAGAGAGAGAGGGAGAGAGAGAGAGAGAGAGAGAGAGAGAGAGAGAGAGAGAGAGAGAGAGAGGGAGAGAGAGAGAGAGAGAGAGAGAGAGAGAGAGAGGGAATGAAGCAGCGTTGTTAAAGAAACTCAGAGAGCGCGTGCAAGAGAGCCCCCAACGCCCTAAAAACGACGAGACGACTATGAGAGGGGAGGGAGCAACAGCGAGTGTCTTGGGGCCGGCCCCGCCCTGCACTGCCCCTGCCCTGCCCAGCGCTGCTCCAGGGTTCGCAAGGGTCAGTTTCCTTAAAAGAGAGCGCCCTGAAAAGCGCTAACGTGGAGAGGGTGAGGGGGAGCGGGTGGCGGAGGGGAGGGGGCGGAGGGGCGGGGCATTCCATCCCGCTATACATCAACCTCGATTGGCTCACAACAGAAGGGCCGGGCGCAGGCCAGGAGGAGCCTGCGCGGGGGCGGTGCGGGGGCGGCGGGGGCGGTGGGGGCGGCGGGGGCGGCGCGGGGGCGGCGGGGGCGGCGCGGGGGCGGGGGGGGGTAGTCCAGTCGTGATGTATGAGATTTAATACCCCTCGCCTCGCCTCATGGGACTTATATTGCCAATAATGAGGGTCACCGGGCTGGTGGTGCGGGGCGGAAGTGCAGGCAGAGAGAGAGAGAGAGAGAGAGAGAGAGAGAGAGAGAGAGAGAGAGAGAGAGAGAGAAAGGGGCGGGGAAGCAAAGAGAAAAACTGCCAGGGGGGAAAACGGGGAGAAGTGACTATCGTTGAGAATCCCTTCAAGAATCCCTCTTTTCGTCGGGCCAATTACCACCAACTACCGGCATGGTTGCTTTACCGACTTGAAACGTTTGCTGGTGTAATAATAATTGTAATATGGCACACACGGTGGTGTGCGGTGCCGCGGGTCAACCACCCCCCCCCTCCCCTCCCACGAAGGTCATCTTGGCGCGATGCCCTCCACCACAAGTGCCCCTGCGGGCTGGTCCCGGCTGGTCCCGGCTGGTCCCGGGTGTCGGGTCAGTCGTGTTTTAGTTTGGCGCTCGGGGGGCGCCACCGGGTCTGCGCCACAAACTCGGGGCTCAGTGATAAAAATAGAAACCAATTAGGGCGGGTAACCGAGTTCTGCGTCATTCCAAGAGTCCCGAGGTGAGAACCCGACTCGCCGCTCTCGGCTTTAAATGGGTGCATGAAGTGCGAGTGCTTCCTGGAGCCTGGGAACAGAAACGAGTATCTCGGTCGGTGTGATGTGGCTGTGTAACAGTGGCGTGACAGTCTGTGTAGGAATAGGTGATGTGGAAAACGGAAACTTTCATTCTGATTCATTTTATAATGATACACAATGTGCATTCAATCGTTTTCACTTTGCTTCCAGGTAACTCTGCGGAAACTTTTGGGAGCGAGGAACGACGATCGGTGAGTTCCGTCATGAGTTACATCTTCGTGAAACCGATCATCGCCATTGGATCGGAACGATCCGGGAATCGCGAAAGTGTAGTTTCGCGTCATCTGCCTAAAATAACTGACATTAGAAAAAGCATCCAATGCCAAGTTGGTTTGGCCCTCCGCAAGGGTCCGGCGGTGGCCCTATCCCCGGCCCTGGCGCCCTGGCGGCCGTCCCCCGCCCCGGCCCGCCCCGCCTCGCCCCGCCCCGCCCCGCCCCGCCCCGCCCCGCTCTGCCGTGCGACCGAGCCCGGGCCCCGCCAACTTGGCCGTCCTGGCAGCCGCCCAGCGCCCGGGTCCCCCGACGAAGCCTTCCCTGGTTCAGCCCCACCCCACCCCGCCTCGCCCCGCCCCACCCTCAACAGCATCCCCCCGCAGCCT
This sequence comes from Frankliniella intonsa, assembly GCA_033675135.1. Taxonomy (NCBI): domain Eukaryota; kingdom Metazoa; phylum Arthropoda; class Insecta; order Thysanoptera; family Thripidae; genus Frankliniella; species Frankliniella intonsa. Next base: position 7,482,312 of record CM066246.1, on the reverse strand, counting down.
AGGCAAAAGGGACCAGGCACGGTCACAAGACCTGCTTCGTTTTCGTGTGGTATAGGTCTTCCCTGCAGGGGTTTCCGGAGCTCAGGGGAGGGGGTGGGGCCGTCCCTGTGCGGCGCAGAGGTCTGATTTTGCTCTTGGGTGCTCCGGGCGCGAGTGCGGGGTGGAGGGCGGCGGGGGGCGGGGGCGGGACCCGGAGGCGGGGGCGGGGAGGCAGGCTGGTGTCATCAATAACACTCAAACTCAGTCGCAGGTTGCACCCCCGCCCCGCCCCCCCCCCCTCGCCGCGCACCCTCATCCTATATTATAGCGGCATTCAAATGATCCACCGCAGAGCTGGGTGGCGCCCCGCCCCGCCCCGCCCCGCCCCGCCCCGCCCCGCCCCGCCCCGCCCCGCCCCGCCCCGCCCCGCCCCGCCCCGCCCCGCTCCGAGCAGCATCGGTTTTTCATCAGAGGGCCCCGGTGCGGTACCCGTGGGCCACGAATGCTCACGCTCGTACTCGCCGCGGCGGTAATCCTGTCAGCCGTGCACCGGACCGGCAACCTAAGCGTATGAAGAAAATGGTAAAAATACCCCAAATCTTCTGTATTATTTTAGAACGTTTTCCTCATACTACGAACTAAAAAATCTCAATCAAGTTTGGAATTGGAAGCACACGATACTGCATAAGTGTGAATGAACACACTTTATTCGTGAGAGTTTAAGAGTGTACGGCGCCCCCACTCTCGCTCTAACGCTCGCTGCGGCGCTCGCTGGCATGCAGACAGGTATTACAGTAATTACGGGCGGTACCCGCACGGGCAGCAGGTACCCGTGGGGAACGGGTGGCCGGGTAAAAATACAATAAATTTTGGTGTGTTTTGAGCGCGAAATTAATGCCATACGTACACGAAAAAAAACATCAAAAAGACTGTTTATTCCTATCCTGGCGGGTCACCCGATCCTCTTTTTCATTTTTCCACCCCGTCCCGCCCCGGCTCGGCTGACCTGCCTGGCTGAATTTGTGCGGTCCCGTTCCGCCTATGCGGGTACCTTCCTCCAGCTAACCTTCCACTTTTATGTGCGCTTTTTTTTTTTTTTTAAAGCCTGCCCCAGTTTCTTTTGCTATACGCATAAAGGGCTCATCCCTCTCTCGGAAAAAACACCTCTCGTGCGCACACAGAAAGCCAAATAAGAGTGTTTGAAAAATGGAATTAAAAGAATAATCTCGAGAAAGATCGCTTCATTAAACTCAGAATGTTGGTTTCAAGTGAGCGGGACACGCTGCCGGCCGGAGCGCCCTGAAGCGCAGGACTCCAGGGAAAATAAAAATAAAAATGTAAGGGTTCGTCTCTCGGCTCGTCTTTCAGTCGTCGCCAACCCTACTACTGCTCCGATATTCACTGATTTCTTTTTGCGCCAAGCCCGCGTGGCGACGGAGTAGAGAGAGAGAGAGAGAGAGAGAGAGAGAGAGAGAGAGAACGAGAGAGGGAGAGAGAGAGGGAGAGAGGGAGAGAGGGAGAGAGCGAGAGAGAGCGAGAGAGAGAGCGAGAGAGGGAGGGAGAGAGGAGGGGGGAGGGGTTGCTCGCCCCCATACCGTTGGCTACGCCCTCCCTCACTCGCGCCCCACGCCAAACACATATCACAGCCTCGCATCCCCCTCCCTCCCTCCCGCCGCCCTCACTCGGGCCAGCGCATCATATTCAGTACATGGGCCTTCCCTCCCTCTACCCCCTCCCCTCCCACCCTCAGCACGACGTGTCTGGAATTCTGGAATACTGGAAAGGAGGGAGGGAGAGAGAGAGAGAGAGAGAGAGAGAGAGAGAGAGAGAGAGAGAGATGCTCCGGCAGGGTCGGGCAGGGCGCGCTGGAGTCGGTCTGGCCGGAGCCGCACGACCGGAGCTGCATGGAGCGGCCGGGGCCGGAGCTGGAGGGACTGTGTGCATAGCTGGCGGGGGAGCAGCGCACATCCACACTGTCGCACCTGGCCGGGCCGGGCCGGGCCGGGCGCGCTCATAGCGTGCGAAACCGACTGCCATAAACAATACCCGCTCTCTCTCTCTCTCTCTCTCTCTCTCTCTCTCTCTCTCTCTCTCTCTCTCTCTCTCTCTCTCTCTCTCTCTCTCTCATCTCGCTCTCTATCTCTCTCTCTCCTATATCTCTCTCTCTCTCGCTCTCCTATCTCTCTCTCGCTCGCTCTCTCTTCCTCTCTCTCTCTCTCTCTCTCTCTCTCTCTCTCTCTCTCTCTCCCTGTCGCTCCCTCTCTCTCAATCTCTCTCCCCCGCTCGTTCGCTCTGTCTCCCAAACCACTGGAGGCGCCTGACGACCCCAGGGTAGGCAACGAGCAGAACTGACGTGTACTGCACACCAATTCCTGGCCTACCCCACAGGCGTCATCAGTCGTTCAGAATTCACATTTATATCTGCTTTTTGTCTCCCTCAGCTTCTGTACCAGGCTGGAACAAATCTTGAGGGGCACACTGTAATCAAAAGCGTTAAACTGACACATACTCACAAGTGTTAAACACTTTCATGTGTTTCATTAAAAAGTTTCTGTATTTATGCTTTAAAACTTAGCATAATCAAAAAGTGCTCTACACTTGAGGAGCGTGTCGATCATCGAGAAAAAAAAACAGACACATCGTAATCGCTCAAATATCTTTTAACGGCGTTTATCACGTCCTGTGAACACCCCACATGCAGCTTTTGTCAGGCTTCAAATTGATTCCACCCCCCACCCCCCTCTCCGCCCCCTCACAGCTCCCCGCTAACCCCTCCTTCTTGATCATTGAGGCACGGAGGGCTTAGCCGTTCTCTCTCTCTCTCTCTCGCTCGCTCTCTCTTTCGCTTTTCACGGCGTCGATGCGGAATCGACTTTATTTCTTTTCCGCCCTTAGTGGAGCCGCGAGGGTCTTTCTGTTGTTGCTCGCAAGCAGGGCCGTGCGGGGCGGGGTGGGGCGGGGTGTGGCGGGGGCGGGGCGGGCGAGGCTGTTGTGGCACTTTAAGCAACAACTGCTTGCTTCTTTGCCCCAAGGTCGTGATGGGGATTTGAGGCTCAAGGGTTTGCAATGCGCCCCGTGGAGTTTGGTTCGCGTGTCGCCAGGTTCTGCTTACTGGCAACGCGCACAGTTCAAAACTTAATGATAAATAAATACATAAATAAATAAACAAGACCTTATAGCGGTGAGGCGTGTCCCTGCACGCGCCGGGCCCCAAAAGGGCAAAAGGGGAGTTTTTGTTGTGATGCGTATTGCGTTATTCTTCATGACATTATTTTTATGGTCTTCATTAGTACCTGGTTTTCTTTTTTAAATTTAAATTTTTACGCCCCACGAGTTTCGGCTTGTTTAGCATGTCCCCTCCGTAATAAAAAATAAAACAGTGCGTTCCGCGGCGCACTGTCAGAAATATCTTTGCATATTTACGATAAATTTTGTAAATTACGAATTACGAAATATGTTGTATATTTACGACGGACCCGTTTTTGCTCGTGAATGAATTTCAAGCCGATGTATAGTGCTTGTACTGTAATTTTACCATTTGCAATTGTAATTTTACAACTGCGCTTCGTGTAAAATTAAGAGTGAAGGCCAGGTAGACCTACCTGTGGCGGTGAGTAGGCATAGGCACAGCAGCGGCCAGCACGTCGCCGCGGGGCGGCCGCGCTCCATCTGGAACACACACACACATGAGAACACATTCCATCTGGAACACACACACACACACACACACATGAGAACACATAAGAGAGAGAGGAGAAAGGGGCGGCAAACGGTGGGTCGTTGGTGCCACCAAAGAATGGGATTTGTTTGAATCCTTTTAAAAGAAATAGTCCCAGAAGTATTTTTACTGTCCTTTTTTTCGATGATTCCTATGACTGCTATAATATTGTCGTTTTATGTTTATTAAAAACTGAAGACGATCTTTAGTAGCCATATAGCAATATAAAAGAAAAAAGGCGCCACGCATTGAATATGGAGGTTTGGGCGTTGAATGCTAACATTTCCTTTGCTTCGCGGTGTTCCCGATTCGCTCGAAGGGATGCAGCGAGCCCCCCTCCCCCCCATGATCCCTCCTCGCTGCTTGCATTTCTTCGTCGTGTAGCAGGAAGACGGCCATCCGATCAAAGCGTAGCGCAGGACTTTGTTGAGCAGAACAGTGGCATAAGATTGGTTGGGGTGGCAGAAGCCTTAGAGAGGACCGGGGGGAGTCTCCCGAGGCAACGGTCTCACCCGAATACAAGCTTACGGTGAATTTTACTGTAAGGTAAGCCATGGACAACCACGGATGACCATAGCGTGAATGCATTTATGTACCCATGGAAACACCATGAGGGCTGGTTGAAACCCCAGGATCCCTCCCTCTCTCCCTTTTCCCCAGTCTCGCCCCCTCTCCCTATGTACCCCCCCCCCCCTCCCCCAGCTGCCCCCGGGGGAGTGCGCCAGGGTAGTGCAGTGCGGTTTTCTTTAAAACCTGAGCAGCAAAGTCTCTGGTCTAGCCTCTATCGAGGGTGTTATCTCCATCTCGTAGACGCTGGCCATCTTTTATGCAAGGTGTCTACAGCCGCAAAGTGGACCTCCCGCCCGAGTTGGCACCGCGAACCCGGCGGCGGGGCGGGGCGGGGCGGGGCGGGGCGGGGCGGGGCGGGGCGTCGCAGGGATTCTGTCGGGGTGGGGCCCCTCCTTCACCGACTTAGCCCTGCATGTTTCAGGAAGGTGTCCCTGAGAGAGAGAGAGAGAGAGAGAGAGAGAGAGAGAGAGAGAGAGAGAGAGAGAGAGAGAGAGAGAATGGGGGGAGAAAGTGAGAGTGCAAGAAAAACACGAGCAGTTCGGCCTCAGTCCTCTGGCCGGGCTTGGCGCGAAACGGTCCGCAAACGGGTTGGTACACACACGCGCGCACACACACACACACGACACGCGGGCTAGGCAAAGGGTAAGCCCGGGCCAGCCTGGTGGACCAAAGCCGGGGCGGGGCGGGGCGGGGCGGGGCGGGGGCGTTCTGAATTATAAGTCGCCCGCTGCAATTTTGACGCACACGCCTTATCCACCAAAGCTGTATTCACTGTGAGAAATGCTGTGAGGGTTGCGGGAAAATTTTCCACGAGAAATATCGTAAAGTTACGATATCAATTTGTAAAAGTACCATGCAGAATTTTCTTGATAGAAGTACATTTCATCAACCTTATAACATTTCCATGGGAATCTGTGTGAAAACAGTTTCTTTCGATTTCCTGAAAAGTTGGGATTGCGGACTTGTCCCCTTCTTCAGCTTCACAGTTCTCTAATCGGCACCTCACTGCGAGGAGAGAGAGGAGAAATAGACGTCCTTGTCGCGGGCCAGGCCAGGCACTCAAAATATTGGATTTGGCTCATCACACAAAAGGCGCCAAGGCCGGCGTCGGGGCGGACGCTCACACTACGAAAGGGGCGCGCAGCAGCCAGGAAGGACCGCGACTCACGAAAAAAAAAAAAAAAGAATTGGTTTGGGAGGAAACAAACCTCCAGTGACCTTGGTTTCTCTTTCTATTTTTCCGAAAGAGTGAGCAAAAGCCCTTTTTCTTTTATAAGACTTATTTTACTCAGCGCGCGCCATAAACATCCGTGAAATTTACTCTCCCCTGGGAAAGCCTTATGGTTTCACCGTTTCATATAAAACGCGGCGCGCTCTGCAGCGCCCTGGCCGTAGCGCGGCGTGGCGTGGCGTGGCGTGGCGTGGCGTGGCGTGGCGCGGCGTGGCGTGGCGCGGCGTGGCGTGGCGTGGCGTGGCGCGGCGTGGCGCGGCGTGGCGCCGGGCCGGCGGGGCCAGCGGGCGCCGCTTTTAAAATCTCGACAAAGTTTTCTCGTCCTTAGTTCGACTTGCAGATGGACGCGCGCACGGACGGCGCAGCCCCGCCTTCACACCTCTTAGCTCTTAATGAACCATCGTGCCCCCCCCCCCCCCCACCGGCCCGCCGCTGCGTTATAATAGAGGGTACCGTAGGAATGAATACGAAATTTTAGTTTCCACGCTGGGATCAGGCCGCCCCTAACTTCACGCGCCTAGTTAGCTGCACTATGTTCTGAACACTGTGCGGGTACGTAATGCAACGGGTCATTTTACTCAGTCAGGGCAGATGTGAAATGTGGCTGTTGGTCATTAAAAAAAAAAAGTTCCTATCAGTGCGTTCTAAAAAGGGCGCAGTTCAGAGATCACAGATATTTTTTTTTTTTATTATTATTTTTTTTTTTTTTTGGTTTTGTCAAAAACCTGTCCTTTTTTCCTTCTTTTTTTCCTATTCTGTTTTTAGATTAGAACTGTAGTTCCACTACAGATTCGAGTGTGATATTCAGGATTTCATAGATCACTGCTGCTGCACTTTTTCGTTGACAGCAAAACCATCAACAATACCCCAAGCAGAATCACACAACAACAACAACAGGATGGGAAGCCATTTGAAAAATGACGACCGCCCCGCCCCGCCCGCCCCGCCCGCCCCGCCCCGCCCCGCCCCGCCCCGCCCCGCCCCGCCCCGCCCCGCCCCCGCGAGTGATGCGGCGCCGCGGCGACCAATCACTGTTAGCGCGTTAGGCCGGGCGTGACGCCCCGCGCGTTTGTTCCAACAAATTGTTTCAAAATGCCATCGGGAGCGCTTGGAAAAAAAAAGATGTGCAAACGTTGATGCGATTATCACAGAAAATTCTAAATTACTGTGGGGTTTCATTTCCGCGTTCTTATTGGGCCGCAGCTGTGGTCCCGCCTCGCGCCGACCCGTGCACTCTCTCTCTCTCTCTCTCTCTCTCTCTCTCTCTCTCTCTCTCTCTCTCTCTCTCTCTCTCTCGTTTTCGAGGGGGCCTCAACTTGGCCAATCTAGTGTAAGACCCACCCCAGCCAACTAGACGAAAATCGTCGGCCATATCTTCAGAAGTTGTGGAACCCAAATCAATAATGCTTTCCCCGTCCCGCGAGGTGACATTAGTGCGTTCTGCCCACTCATCGGCGTTCATGTCGAACTACCCTCCATTTCCCGCGAGCACACCGGAAAAACAAAGGTGCTAAAATCAAGCGCTAAGTTTAGTGCCTTTCCAGGGGCACTAAATCTTAGTGCCTTTCCAAAGGCACTAAATTTTGTTAGTGCCTTTTAAATGTATGACTTAGCACCTTTGTTTTTCCAGTTCAGAGTCTCTCTCTGGCCATGCTGTGTACCCTCCGCTCTCCTACACTCTCGCTTCGCACCACCACCACCGCGGCTGCGCCCGCGTCAGCTACACTGCGCGAAATCTTACCCCCGCGGTAGTTCGTCTAATTATCGCCGCCAGCCCGTTGGGCCCGGCGGGCGCGGCGCGGGGGCGTAGCGCTCAGTTTGCAATCTCTTAGCCGGGCCGGGCCGGGGGCGTCGGCGGTGCTTTGCCGCCGCGTCGACGGAGGCGAGGCGCGCAGGGCGTCGGCGTCGGCGTCGGCAGGGCGTCGGCTCAGGTCAGATTGATGGTCCTTTTGGGTGAATGGATTCAGTAGTCTTGTGGACCTGCAGGCGCGGCCCTGCGCTCTCGTCAGCAACGGCCGCCCCGCCCCGCCCCGCCCCGCCCCGCCCCGCCCCGCCCCGCCCCGCCCCACCCCGCCCCGCCCCGCCCCGCCCCGCCCCGCCCCGCCCCCGTCCACTCTGAGAAATGTTCCTTGGGTTACGGAGAAAAATTCTCCATGAGAGATATCGTTAAGTTACGATATCGAATTGTTAATCTACAAAAGTTGTAATGACATGAACTATTGACTCGTCATTCTTAAAACGAACACAAATTGGCTCTCGTAAATTTACGATACCGCTCCGTTAATTTAACACATCATTTCTAAACCGCTCATTACGAAAAATGTTGTACATTTACAAGGATATTTTTTGCAGTGGGGCGGGTGGGCCTGGCGGGGGTGCAGTGCGCCCGGCATTCATTACAACTGCTACAGTTATTCACCCTGCTGACATGGACTGCTTTGTGCTGGAGTCCCCGATAGGGGCCCGGCAGGGACCTGATAGGGACCCGATAGCGACCCGATAATCGCATCACGTGGGAATATTGACTACGTGGAAGAGCGCAAGGCATGCAGGAAAAAAAATGCATCATCAAAGGTCACACAAGGGACGACCATGTCCAAACAACCAAAGGAAAAGATTTTATTTACTACAACTTCGTATGACTGTATTTGACAGAATAAGATACGGGCCACTCTAGTCTAAATATTTTGATGTGTCTTGGTGTGACATGGAGAGTATTACACCTGGACCAGGTGAAGGGTGTGAATATCCCCAGGATGTCCCCCCCATGAGGAGGCTCGCCCAGGGCGCACCGGCGGAGGTAGTTAAGATGAAAGAGCTAGGCGGTATAGAGAGGAAAGTTTTGGTCCGCCAGAGCAGAGTAGTAGAGTTGTAGAATGAGTTCCCGGAGACATTGTGGAAGGGAGAATGGCACTTTGTCTGTCGGCTTGGGCGCGCGATGGAGACAAGCCCGCGCCATATTGTGTTAAGTTCCGGCGAAACATTTTGGCGCGGAAAGTTACTCGTTTTTGAATATTTCAGTAGGGTCGCGAGGGCGGCCGGGCCGGAGGTAAGAGTGTACTCACCCTCGTGCGTATCCTCAAGGCGGGTTAATCCTGAGCAGGCCGCTCACACACACACACGCACACACTCAACATAACAACAACAACACAACACAACAACACGGCGCGGGGCGTCGCGGCGGAGCGCCAGGCTGCTGCGCGGCGCGCGGGGCGGGGCGTCACGCGGCGCCCGTCGCGCACGCAGGCCTCGTCACGCGGCGTCGTCACGTCGTCACGCCGTCGTCACGCCGTCACGTCGTCACGTCGTCACGTCGTCACGTCGTCGGGACGTGGTCGTCACGCCGTCACGTCGTCACGTTGCGCACGGGGCTCGGCAGCTGCCGCCAGGGGCAGTGTGGACGGGTCGAGGGCTCGGGCTGCACTGCCGGGCCGGGCGTCGGGACGCTGGGAGCCGGCTGGAGCCTCGCGGCGCCGCCGCCGCCCCCGCCTCCCCCACCACAGCCCGCGCGCTCATCCCATCCCCCGCCGCGCCGCCCCCGCGCCGCCCCCGCGCCGCCCCCGCGCCGCCCCCACGCTACCTGTAGGCCTACCTGCCTGCCAGGCTGCTTCTCGTTCGAAACAACTCTAAGTTCTGGTAATTTTCCTCAATTTTCCCGAATTTTTCTGAATTTTCCTGAATTTTTCGGAATCATTCGGAATTTTTCGGAATTTTTCGGAATTTGTCCTGAATTTTTCGGAATTTTCCTGAATTTTCCAAATTTGTTTTTTTTTAAATTAGGGTTTGCATTTCTGGCTGTCAGTTTTCTGAAATATGTCTGAATTTTTGTAACATATCTGATAGGTGATAGGTGAGTGCGACAAGGTACAACTATTCAGCTAGTCTATTTATTTCGCTACATCGAGAAGGTTGCCTACTGTTGAATTGTTCACGTCTGCAACCCACCTCGCACTGGTGCATGCGGCCAAGAATGCTAACTGGGTAATATGGGCCACAGGGTCACTAAACACACGTCAAAAAATACTACTGCGTGCTCGCGTTGTATAGCATTACATTAATCACTCCATTGAAGACAAAGAAGTGGGCATAAAAATAAATGTAAATACGTAGCAAGACCAAAGCGTTTCTACTTCACGCCTAACTGAATTGCTCCTGGAGTTTGCACGTGAAAAAGCTAATTGCACGTCGAGTCCTGTGTTAGCTAATTCCGTTGCATGTTAGTCCGCTTCCAGATCAGCTTCCTCCTCGCCATGAAGTAGCCAGAAGGTGCTCATCAGGCCCTTGCCCTGGAAATGAACAGATTAATGAGAAATGTTGTCAAGTTACTACGTCAAATTGTAAACTTACAAAATTGCAATAACAGTTGGTATCGACATATCATTCTTAATCGAGCACAAATAGGTTTCCGTACATTTAAAATTTCGGTCGTAATTGTACAACATCTAATTATTAGATCACAATTCAGGAAAAATGTTGTAATTTTGGCAAATGTTTTTCACAGTGGGAGTGGCATAAGCAGAGCTGGGCTCACCTTGACCCAGACCTGCCCCCTGGGCAGGGTCCTGAACTCCTTGCCCTTGAGGAGGAGCTGGGTGGCGGCGGACAGCTGCGCGCTCCCGCTCTGGCGAAAAATAAGAAAAAAGGCAGTCAAGCAAGTATACTGTTAAACCAAGTGTTCAACTGCTCAACACTTGTATGTGTGCAGCTTACAGCCTAACACGCGCAAGTGTGCAACTCAGCAGTTGTGCAATTGCAAGTGTCAAACTCGCCAGTTGTACTCTTGTAAGTGTTGAGCAGTTGAACACTTATTTTAACAGTGTAACAGACACGTTATACTGCAGTGTTATTTAACACATCTTGCGCTTACAATGCAGGTGGCCTGCATCCTGGAGGCGGTGTTGACGGTGTCGCCGAACAGGCAGTAGCGCGGCACCTTGAGCCCCACCACCCCGGCGACCACTGGCCCGGAGTGCAGGCCTGCGGCACACAGACACAGGCGCGGGGTAGTGCCGCGGGCTGCGGGCGTGGCGGCGCTACCCCGCGCGCGCGCCTCCACCGCCAGGGGGAGCCAGCGTCCCGGCCGCGCCGCGCCGCCCCACCCCTCCTGGTCTTCCCTCTGACGCCCCGGGTACTCTGGAGACCTTAGCGTGGGTGAAGGGTTGTCTCACACTAATTTTTCCAGAGTAGCGCAACCAGACCATTTTTACCAAAGATACAAATAAATAGAATTTTTAGACGCCCTGTAACTTTTCCGCCCAAAATATTAAAAGTTCAAAACCGTTCGAAACAAGTAGAAAATGATTTTGTTTTAAATGGAAGGAGACTCTCCTGCCTGGCTCACCTAGCCGCACGGCCTGGCCCAGGCGGCGCGCGCAGCGCTGCAGGTCCAGGGCGACGCGGCAGGCGCTGGCGGCGTGGTCGCGGTGCGGCTCGGGCGCGCCGCTCACCACCATGTACACCATGCCCACGGTCTCCACCTTGTAGGCGCGGTGCTCGTCGAGCAGCTGGTCGAACTGGGAGAACACCCGGTTGACGTTGGCGACGCGCTCGGCGGCCGCCTCGGCGCTCTCGTCGCCGCCGCCGTCCAGCAGCTCGCAGAACAGCACCGTCACGCCGTCGAAGGCCTGGACGCACGAGACAAGTCCGTCACGACCGTCACAAACTGCGTGACTGTTTAACTCGCGGAGCCCCAGTCACCTGGCAGGTGTCCAGCGCGCTGTGTCCGGCCAGCAGGCGCTCCGCCACCGACCTGGATCCATACCGGAAACCAATTTAAAGTTCACGGAAAACACAACTGTATGAGCACTTCAAGGTGTATGAATTTCTATTTTCACACTTTTTCACGCGCATTCGTGCTTGACACGCGTGCGCAGTGCGTGACACTCACGCGCGCCCCAGGAGGACATTTTGGTGTACAAGTGTCGTGAGGTTTTGTGAATTTTCCAAACTACTTCTGATCATTTTTTGTCTGAATTTTCGTCCGAATTTTTCTCTGAACTTTTCTCGGAATTGTTTTTAGAATTTTTTACTCCATTTTTCTCTGAACATGTCTCTAAATTTTTCTCTGAATTTGTCTTTGAATTTTGCTCTGAACTTTTTTTCTAAATTTTTTTTTCTGAATTTTTTTTTTCTGAATTTTTCACTGAATTTTTCCTGAACTACGAGGTGTTTGAAAGATGTTCCCGTCGCACGGGGTGCTACCTGGGGATCATGGAGGTGAGCAGCGCGTCGCCGCGCGCGCGCCACTCGTCCTGCAGGCGCAGGCTGTGCTCGAGCTGGCGCGAGTGCTCCTCGGCGCGCTCGCACATGAGCTCGAGGCGCGCGCACTGGTGCCAGCCCTCCATCACCATCTCCCGGCTCAGGCCGTGCAGGTTCAGGTCGTTGAGGTACAGCCCCAGGGACGCCAGCTCCGCCAGGTCGCTCACCCTGCGAACCAGCGAACCAGTCACACACGGCCCTCACTAACCCATCCCGACGGCATTTCGTCAACCACTGTGGAAAATATCTTTGTAGATTTACGAAAAAAAATTGTAAGATACGATTTACAAAATATGTTGTAAATTTACAACGGACCTTTTTTGCTCGTGAATGAATTTCAAACCGATATGTAGTGCTTGTAATTTTACGGTTTGCTATTGTAATTTTACAACTGCACTTGGTGGGAAAATTTTCCTGTAAACCTACGACTATTTTTCACAGTGACATAGGCCTGCAATCTGCCTGTATCTCACAGCGGGGAGCAGAGGAAGACGATGGCATCGGCCTCCTCCAAGTAGAGCATCTGGCCCTTAAGCAGGATGCAGGGGGCCGGGGCCTCCGTGGCGGGGGCGGGGGCGGGGGCGGGGCTGGCCGTCAGCACCTCTACCTCGAACAGCACGGACTGCAGCTCTTTAATCTGCAACACAGTCCTGACTTTTAACTTGATCGAGGCCAAAAATTATTAGCAGGTTAAAGTTAAACCGTTAAACTTGGGGACAGCCATAAAATCATAGCTGGTTGAGAAAACAATATTACGGCTGATCAGCAACATTTGGTTACATTGGCTGCTACAACTTTTCTAATTTTTTCGAGGGGGGGGGGGGGGGTGCCTCACGCTGGCCATGGTGAAGAGCGCGCCCTGCGGCCGGCGGATGCCCATGAGCTGGGCGGCAGGGACGTCCAGGACGGGGTGGTTGTCGCCGAGGACGTCCAGGAACTTCTCGCCGGCCTGGCGCAGGATGAGTGGCGCCCTGGCGTCCTGCGCATGCGCCGCGCGCACCAGAGGCGTCAGCGGGGGGCTCTCCAGACTGGAGCAAAAGGGAATACTTCAGGACGGGACTCGGGTACACTCTTAATTTGGGGTGCTCAGTATCCACTGTCAGAAAAAACCACAGTGTTTGGTACGGTAAAGTCTGGTAGACGACTTGCCTGGTCTGACCGTACCCAAACCGTACCAGCACGGTGTTTGCTACAACCGTACCTACTGCCGTTCAGTTAAAATGGTACGGTCTCTGTGTCAGAATATGTTGTAAATTTACAACGGACCTTTTTTGCTCGTGAATGAATTTCAAGCCGATATGTAGTGCTTGTAATTTTACGATTTGCAATTGTAATTTTACAACTGCACTTCGTGGAAAATTTTCCTGTAAACCTACGACTATTTTTCACAGTGATAGACAGGCCTGCATCTGCCTGTATCTCACAGCGGGGAGCAGAGGAAGACGATGGCGTCGGCCTCCTCCAGGTAGAGCATCTGGCCCTTGAGCAGGATGCAGGGGGCCGGGGCCTCCGCGGCGGGGGCGGGGCTCGCGGTCAGCACCTCCACCTCGAACAGCACGGACTGCAGCTCTTTAATCTGCAACAAAAACACGCGCCTGACTTTTAACTTCATCGAGGCAAAAAATTATCAGCAGGTTATTAAAGTTTAACCGTTAAACTTGGGGACGCAGCCATAAAATCATGGCTGGTTGAGAAAACAATATTACGGCTGATCAGCAACATTTGGTTACATTGGCTGCTACAACTTTTCTATTTTTTTCGAGGGGGGGCGGGGGGTTGCCTCACGCTGGCCATGGTGAAGAGCGCGCCCTGCGGCCGGCGGATGCCCATGAGCTGTCCGGCAGGGACGTCCAGGACGGGGTGGTTGTCGCCGAGGACGTCCAGGAACTTCTCGCCGGCCTGGCGCAGGATGAGTGGCGCCCTGGCGTCCTGCGCATGCGCCGCGCGCACCAGAGGCGTCAGCGGGGGGCTCTCCAGACTGGAGCAAAAGGGAGTACTTCAGGACGGGTACACTCTTAATTTGGGGTGCTCAGTATCACTGGAAAAAACACTGTTTTAACACGGCTTTAAAAACTATTATTTAATACGCTATATTATTTTTTAATAATAAGGTAAATGACGCTGAATGTACGGTTTTGACCGGTTTTTCCGACTACTGGAACGCCCGCCCGGTGCGCATTGGCGTACAATGAGTGAGCACCCCAAATTAATAGGTTCGACTAGTTTTAAGGCAGGCATTGTACTGTGTGGGGACTTACGTGCATTTGAAGCGCCGGAGTGAAATAGAAGTTTGCAGTAAAATTTAAATTTCTACATTGGTTTGAAAATATCTTTTTTGTTAATATTTGAATAAGTTAAAATGAAATTTACTTTTTAAGTAATTTGAAATAGCAAACATCTACTAATTCTATACCGCAATTGCAAATTCATCCTGGTCTCGTCACCATAAATTTTACTTTTCTGGATCTAAAACTATGATAAGTTTTGTATGTATTTCACTAGAAGCTTAATTTAGGCAAAACTTGTAAATAGGAGCCGATGGTATCGGTGGTTTTCGTCCTCTTCCGGTCTGGCGTAGATCCGGTGCACCCTTAGGCGGCTTAGAGCAGCACGCCAATTTTTAAGATAGTTTTTAAAATATTTTTTTTAATTTTTCTTAAACCGAGACACCAAATCTAAGCCGAGGGGGCCCCCACTCCTAAATATCAAATATCGCGGCCCAACTACTCCCTAATACACCTATTACTTGTAATAGATTTCTATTACGCCTGATACATTTCTATTGCACCGAATACATTTGCGACGGGTATTACATTTACGACGGATATTACATGCATTACTTACTATTACCTCCATTACCTGACTATTACGCACTATTACCGCCATACACAATACAGGTAATACGCGACCTTAACAAAACTAATACACCTCCATTACCATTGAAATTTCGCGCCGAAATATGTATTGTGGGATGAACCTCCGCAGTAGTGATACTGTTACTAAAACTCAAAAGACCTAGGTGTTTTGAATTTGAAGCTTTGAAACGTGAGAGCGTTTCCATAAAATTTCCGGTGTCGGGTGCGTTACGTTCGCAGCTACGTCACAAGTTCAAACCTTTGCAAATATTTATAAGGTGGCCTGATTTTTGGACTGCGGGCATTGCTGTGCATGTCCACACGGACAGCCCAAAACAGGCGCGTGGTTGTTCTATTCCCTAGTTTGCGAGTGATGCGAGATGGGCCCGCCCGGGTGATAGCGGTGTGGGGTATTTCCCCTCCTGGAATTGCTCTGGTCGGCGCGCTGGGCCTAGGGAGGAAGGGAGTGGAAGGGAGCCTGGGGGTAACCCGTGTCCTGGGTGCTCCCCCCCCCCCCCGCGACCCTGATCACGGTCTACCCGGTCACTCGTTTTCACTAGCCTTCCTTGATCCGGAACTGTAGCAATATTATAATCTGAAACTTTTTCCTGCGCGCAAAACAAAGCGGAGTCTCCTTCACCAACTATTACACCTATTACGCGACTATTACACCTATTACGCGACTATTACACCTATTACGCGACTATTACACCTATTACGCGACTATTACACCTATTACATACACATTTATACGGTTATTACAGAAATATTACGTCTATTACGCCTAATACACAAATATTACGGGTATTACAAATTCTATTACTAGACAAGTGACCCGTCTAATACCCTAGTGGAGGCCCCCTCGATCTAAGCCAAATAAACCTTAATTAGTAAAATATCACGTGAAATAGGTCTGCATCCTGTACTGGACAGATTCCAACAAATATTTGAATCTTGATCGAATAGCTATTAGCTGACTAAACTTTTGCAGACAAGAGAAAGTAGAAAGTACTAACACTTACAATTACTTTGGTGCTTCATTTGATTGAGGCTCAGAGTGCCATGCATAGAGACTAGTTTCAATATTTTTCTATTGCATATGAAAACTGTTGATAAAATAAGAAAGATAGTGTCTTCGTCCTCTTCACCAGACCTGACATCCAGCGGTGCCTCCGTGCGTCGTCTTGAAGCGAAGTGCAGTGTAGACGCGCTCAACATTGAGTTTAAAAATTGCAATAAATACAAAAGTGAAATTGAAATATTTTAATTCTGGAAGAAGCGCGTTCTTCGTCATCTCTCGACTTTAGTTTCGTTACTTACGATATATACATTAATCCGCTTGGCTAAAAAATATGATCGCTTAATTTACTGTTCTAAAGAGGTTAATCTTTGGCAAAATGCAAAAGTGGCAGTAATGGTTGTTGTCCCCGTAAGCGTGGCGGCGCGTGCAGCTGCGGAACACACTCAAAACTATATCCAAAAATTTTCAGTGTTCTTTAAGTTTAACGATTATTTTGCTTAAGCGAAGCGCATTTCGTTATGAAACGAAGTTAAATTTCTTAAATTAAGAACAGCGTTTAAAAAAAAATTGAAGGCAATGCTCTCGACTCAGGAACGCGATGGCCTCCGGTGCACCTCGGACTCGGCCTGCAGCAGGGCGCCGAAGGGGAACAGGGTCATGAGGAGGCCTGCGTCCACGGCGGGCAGGTGCAGGTCGGCGCGGCAGCGGCGCCGGGCGAGCTGCGCGCGGGCCTCCATGTAGGCGCGGTTGTCGAAGTCCAGCCGCAGGCGCGCCTCGCACCGGTGGCCGCCCTCGCCCTCGTCGCTCTCCACCAGCGACAGGGTCTGGACGGCCAGCTCGGCGCCGTAGAAGGTCTCGGCGACCTGCTGCAGCTGGCCGATGAAGTAGGGCAGGAAGCCGGTGCGGCGCGAGCGGTACACGAGCACGGCGCCGGCCTCGTCCGCGCCCGCCAGGAACATGGACGGGCTCTTCATGCGCGGGTACGAGAAGCGGATCTGGCTGTGGATGTTGTCCACGCCGCCCAGGAAGTCGCAGAAGTGGCGGCCGGTCGCCCGGATCAGGTCGTCGTACCTGGCGGGAAGAAAAAAAAAAACAGAAAAAAATTAGCGAAATTTAGGAAAAATTCAGAGAAGTTCAGGAACCTTCACAAAAGTTCACGTAATTTATACACCAATTATTAATTCCGAGTTGTAGCTAGTTTTCTCCTCGCCGGCCGGTGCGGGGCATCAGATTAACATCACCCCACACCGGCGCCGGTCAGGCAGGCAGGCAGGCGGGCCCAGCGCGCGGGCGAGTGCTGCGGGCTTGCCTACCCCGCCGGTGACGGGCGCTCACGCCACGTGGACTCACCCGAAGTTGGAGAAGAAGCGGACGAAACAGCGGCCGAAGAAGGTCATGAAGTCGTCCTCGGTCACTGGTGTGGGCACCGCGCCCCGCTCCTCGGCTCCGTGCTCCCGGACGGGGAGGGACCCGCCTCCGGGGCAGCCACCACCAGAAGAGGGGGACGCGACTGCAAAACCACGCGTTTACAATCAGTGATTTTTCCTTACAATGAAAATGGGAGTATTTTAGATCGGGCGCACCCCGTAACCTCTAAAGAAATTACCTCTAATCGTATTTAGAGGTCTATTGCATACGCGCGCAATTTACCTCTACAAAAATAAAGGTGTTTTTACATCTACTAAAATAACCTCTAAGGTTTTAAAGGTAAATCCATTTTGAAAATGACCTCTAAAGAGGTTATGCGTTTTACCTCTAAGATATTTGATGTCAATATACCTCAAACGAATTTACCCCCCGGTATAAAACGCATATGAGCCTTGTACCCCCCCTCGGTATACAGAAGGGTATTAATTGTGTAGGCAATTAATAACCCCTGGTATAAAACGCCTAGTGGGCTTGTACCCCCTCGGTAAACAGGGAGGTATTAATTGTCTGGGCGATTATTAATACCCCCCCCCCCGGTATAAAACGCCTAGGGGTCTTTTACCCCCCTCAGTATACAGGGGGGTATTAATTGTGTGGGCGATTAATACCCCCCGGTATTAATCGCCTAGGGGTCTTGTACCCCCCTCGGTATACAGGTGGGTATTAATTGCAACTTTTTTCCATTGCTGTGTAAAACTCCAAATGATGGTTTTTCGTCTTCAGGACATCGAGATACACCTTGTAGGAGTGCGAAATCGCGTGACACTACCTGGCCCGGCGGTGGTGCCGCCTCCGCCTCCGCTGGCCGCGTGCGGCGCTGGGAGTGGGCGCATTCCCTCCGCCACAAGCGCTGCAGCCGCTGCAGCCAGTCGGCGCATTGTCGCGTCGGGGTACTCGTGGTGGGTGGAGTACACGGAGTGCGAGCAGCCTGCCCGAGACAGGACAGACCGCCACGCAGCGTCTCCAAATTGCAGCTGCACCACAAAGTACACCGTCAGAAACAATACTGCAGTCCCGTCAAGTCTTATGCAGCCCTTACGGTAAATTCAGGTACAGGATTCACTGTTCTTTTTGGCAACCCCCCTCCACCGCATCCCCTCCCCTCCCGAAAAATTGTTGTAATGGAAAACCAATTAAGGAAATAGATTCATCTCGCCGAAACGAACAAATAACAATTATATTTCATTGGTTTGGATTCGAAATGAAAAGGGCCTTCAACAGGCCTCAAATACGTGTCAAATACAACGAAATGTTTACCTGCTATACCAGTCAACTTTAACAACTGCGCCTCCTCCTCCTCCTCCTCCTCCTCCTCCTCCTCCTCCTCCTCCTCCTCCTCCTCCTCCTCCTCCTCCTCCTCCTCCTCCTCCTCCTCCTCCTCCCCCCCCCCCTACGTTCCCTCGTCCATGTGTGGGGAGGCAAGTGGTTTCCAGGAACCTCATACGAACGTCCATTACCGACATTAGGCTGGACTTTTGCATGCTCGGTGCACTGCACTCGGTGTGTGCGGACGAGCAAAATGTATGCATTATTCCTTTCCTGACTCTGTGAAATGTATTGGCATTGGGTAATGTATGTGGACTTGAATATTCCAACACTGTCTATTTGTACCGCCCTGCCCTAACGCCCCGCTCCGACCCGTTCACTGTCCGTGGCTAGGCGGCGCCCCACCCCTGCGCTCCCCCTACCCTTCCCCGGCGCTCCCCACCCCCACCCCTTGCAACACGCAAGACAACAGCCCGCCAAATTGGATTGGGTTCTTGTCGCGGTACAGGAGGGGCCAGTCCTTGTTTTTAGCAGGTGATACATTTCAATAAAGCCAATAAGGCAAGGATAGAATAAATATCAATTTTTTTCAAAAAAAATATTTTAACCAGAATTTTTACTTCTGGTTTGCCCCCTTACCTCCTCCCTTCCTTGTAGTAATATTTTTCCCTTGCTTATCGCACCTATTCGTCATTCCGCCATCTACTCCAAACACCTATACCTATCATCGATCCACATTGCTCTTCACTATCATTTCAAGAACTGTTTACTGTTTTAAAAAAAAATCATCTTGGTTTTTAACATGATAAAATTGCAACTTTGAGTTTGTAAGCTTGCTGGTTGGCTCACCTGGATAAAGTGTTGCACGCTCTCGAGCAGCATGCCGTACATGGCGAGACCTCCTGGCGCACCGAGAGGCGACTGGCGTAGGGCGGGGAGTCCAGCGCGGAGAGGCGGGAGCTCACGTCGCTGCGGGGGTGGGGGACTGTTGCGCAGGGGCAGGGGGCGGCGGGGGCGGGGGTGGCGAGCGTCGCGACCTCCCCCGCCGCCCCCGCGCCGCCCCCGGCCCCGGACTGGACCTGCGCGCCGGGGTACGGGGGCGGCGGGGTGGCGGGGTACGAGGGCGGCGGGGGTGGGGTGGCGGGGTACGGGGGCGGCGGGGGCGGCAGCAGGGTGACGGCGGCCCCGCGGAGGGGCGGCCACCCCGTCGCCATGTCTTCCGGGTCGGAGGCCTCGTCGCCGCTCCACGAGTAGACCTCCAGGTCGTCGATGAGGGCCGGCGAGTCTCGGGGGCCGGTGGACTCCGGGGCGTCCCTGAGTGAAAATAAATAAGCTGCATACGGACTGGAGCAATCGAGGCGGAAACGACTACCGAATTCTGTGTCAGCCGGATCACTGATAACGTCATGTTCGTTCACCGGTCCTGGTCGCTGAGGGTGTCCCCGTCCCGGTGCTCGGGGCTGGCAGTCCTGGGTGAGGTGGCCGGGCCGGACCAGCGCCGGGATCTGGCCGTCTCGAAGGTGTCCGCGCTGCTGCTGGACACGGCGGACACCCTCCGCGCCAGGTCCAGCGCGTCCTCCCGCTGCACCGCCGTCGTGGACGACAGGGTCGTGAGGTCCGGCAGGACGAACAGCTGCTCCGGGGTGGGGTCCGCGTCGTCCGTCGGCAGGCGCAGGGTCTGCGGGCGCGCGCGCCGCTGGGGAGGGAGAACGAGATAGTTGGCCATAATCTGACCGCGGTCAATATGTTGGCGCCTCACAGCGTCCTCGTGGGTAGGGAGTGTGGTGCGCGACGGGGGGCGCTGAGAACGTTCCTCTTACCGCGGGCCCCGGCTCCTCCCCCGCCACCTCCCGCTCGCGCTCCCAGTCCAGCGGCGGCCGGCACCAGCGCCCCGCCCTGGTGGGGTGGGCCGAGCCCGTGGCCGAGGCCGGCGGCGAGCTGCTCCAGTCCCTGGGGGTGCTGTAGGGCGTGAGCGGGCAGGTGCTGGCGCCGCTGTCGGCCGCGCTGTCGGCCAGCATCCCCGCCAGGGTGAGGTCGTCCGTGAGGTCGAGCGGCGGGCTGGGGCGGGCGCGGGGCTGGGGCGGGGGCTCGGGCGGCGGCGAGGGCGGGCTCAGCGTCGTCAGGGAGCGCCGGGCGCGCACCGCCAGCCCGCGCGAGCTCAGGTCCAGGTCCTCGCAGGACGCCGTCAGGCGGTGCAGCATCTGCGAGAGGGAGAGATACTAGCTACAGCTTTATGTTGTCTATTGCTGTTGATAGGATAGTTTAGTCTTAATCTCCCCGAGCGTGACCGACAAAAGTGTGCATCCAGAGAACGCCATGGGCTTCCCTCGCTCCGCTCGCTCAGCGATGACGGTCGGTATTCGGGCCGGTTTACTTCGATGTATACATTCCGGAAGGTATGGCCCGGCCGGCGCACCGACCGATTTCCTGCGGGGTGCGGGGCGGGGGTGGGGGAGGTGGTGCGGTGGGAGGCGGGAGGAGGGGCGGACGTGCCTTAGGGCGGCGTAGGCCGTGGCCATGGAGACGTAAACACGCTGCGGGCCCCCCGTGTCAGTCTGGAGGCCGCCATGGGCGCGAGCGAGCCGGTCGAGTCCTCGTCGCCGACCCTCCTCCACCAGGACGGCGCCGGCCTGCTGCATGGCGGCGGCGCGGCGCCGCGCTCCTCGACGTCGTCCTTTCTGCTCGAGGACGACGCCCCGCGCGCCGGGGACGGCGTGGACGTCGTGGTCGCCGAGGAGCTCGGCGTCGACGCCCCGCACCCGCCGTCCCCGCTGCACGAGGACGAGGATGAGGACTACTGCATGTGTAAGTGCGGCTGGTGGGCAGGGATGGTGCATCATGGGGCGCATTGATGTTTTGGGGCTGTAGTCAGTGGAATACAACCGGCGGGTGGGGCCGGGCGGGTGTGCGGGCGGGCGGGTGAGGAGGAGGGGGCGGGGCGGCAGGCCCAGAAGACCTGGGCCGAGCCGGTCTAAGCCGTTTCCCTCGTCTGCCGCTGCCGCAGTCCTGCAGCCCTCGCTCAATGCGTACAACATGGCGGAGAAGCTGGCGGAGGCGAACCGCGTCCTCGCGCTGCAGCAGGTCAGGGAGGCCCTCGGGGAGGCCGCGCAGCGCAGGGTCACCTTCCACGACACGGTGGTCGAGTTCGCCTCGGGTGAGTCAGAGCCGGCCCGGCTGTGTCATCTGGCACACGCTCACAACTACTTGCCCTAAATGGGAGAGGGTGCAGATATTATGGGGCCTCACTAGCCGCAGGACTTTTTCCTGAATGTATTAAGATCGCATACTATTTGTACCCAGAGAACAAATGGTAGGATGGTCTATGAGCTTCTAGGACGTCCCTGAAACGAAGACCCATAATATTTGCACCCCGCTGCAGGGCAAGAAGAGTTTGAATGAGCCCTTAGAGTTCCCCGCTTTGAGTGTCCCTGACCCTTGCTTTTCGGGACAGAGGACGGCTCCAGCTCCGAAGAGGACGAGGCGGCTGACGTGGTGAGCGCGGCGCGCGAGGCCGCCCTGGAGGTCGAGCGGCGCGAGGAGGCGGCCGAGGTCGGGAAGTACGACAGGGAGGCCGAGGCCGAGGCCGGGGCGAGCGCGGAGGCCGGCCAGCAGGTCGAGGAGAGCGAGGTGGTGGTGGCGGAGGCCGTCGAGGACGCGGAGCGAGTCCCGGACGACGACGACGCCGTGTTCACGACCTTCGTGAAGGCGTGCTCGCTCGACCAGGAAGAGGAGGAGGAGGATGGCGAGGATGCAGGCGCACCCAGCCCTCCGCCGTCAGGGTGAGCAGCACCACGCTAACTAACTGTCGATGCACACGCGAAAAAGAATTGGGCCAGCGAGCTACGGCACTTAGTCGCTGCTGGCTGAACAATATCTGTTTTATGCCCTCAAAACAGATTTTCTTTTCGTTTTGAACCTTGGTTTTTGTTTTTCTCAAAGAAGTTAACAAAAAGTTGTTATTTTGTGCCGACTGGTCCCTGCTGGGCGGTGACGCGCGCCTGTCAGTCACCGGGTAGGCAACCCATCGTACATGGGAGCGCGCCGGGCCGGCCGCCTCTCTGGCACTGTTGCCAGAAAAGTAGGCAATAGGTAGCTCAAACACAGTTGAGTGAAGCGGGCTGCATCTGCGCCTGCCTACTAGGCTCTGCGTGCTGAGGTGCTGCCTATTAGGCAGTAGCCCGCTTCACTCCAGGCCGCATGCTGGTGCGCAGGTGCCAGGCCAGCTGGTCGCCCTTCGCGGCCGTGTGCGAGGACAGCGACGTCAGCTCGGACCTCACCTCCCAGGAGGACGGCGAGGACGAGGACGAGGCGGACGTCGCCTCCGAGCAGAGGAGCCCCGCGGACAGTCCGGTGGACAGCGCCGGGGACAGCCTACGGGAGGTGGACAGCGCGTCGGCGGACAGCCGGGCGGACAGCCGGGCGGACAGCCCCGAGCACGACCCCACCGTCACCAACATCACCCTGTTCAGCGTGCCCGTGCCCGCGCCCGGCCCCGGGGGGGAGGCGCCGAGCCCCGTGCCCGCCGCGCGCCTGGGCCGGCCCAAGAGCGCCTCCCGCCGGAGGCTGGGGCAGGTCGCCGCCGACCCGGGGTCCCCGCCGGCCTCGGCCACAGCCTCGGAGAGCCTAAGCAGCAGCGCGCCGGGGAGCTTCTCCGAGGACGTGGACGAGGCCGGCAGCGGGCAGGAGTCACCGCTGAGCGTGAGCTGCGGGGCGAGGGCGCCTCCGGCGCAGGCCTCGGCTCCCGCCCCCGCCGCCGCGGCGCTCACCACCCCGCCGGCCTCGACGCCGACCCCGGCGCCCAGGAGGGCGGCCAGCACCCGGCCTAGGGCGCCGGCCCGGACACGTGAGTCTCAGTTGTTCAGTCAGCACTCGCAACACCCTTACAGGAATGTACTGAAAACCAACATCTCCATATGACTGCGACAAAGCTTCTGCCCCAATTTTTCATGTAGATCACGGATCTGCGCTGTGCGACAAAAAATTGGAGTCCCGAGCCCAATCTTGTGTTTAGAATGGGAAACCCCCGCAGAAACACATACTGTACTTCCCTATTCGGTTCGCGCCCTGCTGCAGGCCAACGAGTGCGTGGAGCAGAGCGGCGACTGGGACGCATTAGGTTGGTCACCCTGCCCTACTATAGCGCGCGATCCCGTCCCGCTCCGCCCATAGACGCCGGCGCCAGGGCCGGCCAAAGACACCCCCGCAGAAACACATACTGCAACGCAAATGCCACATTGCTGTCTAACTGAAAATTGGCACTTGATCGTGTTCCTGTGGCAGCGTTGCGCCCTGCCACGGCGCCCGGCGGCGGAGCGGGGCCGACCGCCGCCGCCAGCACCGCCGCCAGCGCCGCCCCCAGCGCCGCCGCAACCGCCCCCGCCAGCGCCGCCCCCAGCGCCGCCCCCGCGGGCCCGCACCTGCCGGCCTACCGCGGGCTGCGCTCCGAGTACGGGCTGACGGCCGAGCAGCTGCTGGAGCGCCGTCAGGCCCGCGAGGCGTCCCGACGCCGGCGCGCCGAGCAGCGGCAGCAGCGGCGCCGCCTCCAGGAGGAGCGCCGGGCCGAGAACGAGCGTCGCTTTAGCGAGTGGCTGGCGGCCAAGCAGCTGCAGGCGCGCGCGCCGGGGGCGGGGGCGGCGCTGGGGGCGGCCCCCTGCCGGTACTTCCCCTGCTGCCCCATGCCCTCGCGGCATGCCCGCCCCCGCCCGCCGCGCCACCCCCTGCCGTCCAGGGTGAGCTGCAGGGAGTTCAGACTGCTATGTCATTTGAAAAGATTTTCCTTTGGATTCATATTGAAATCTGTGTGGGTTTTCACTGATTAACGATTTACTTTAAAATGCCTACGGTGAATTCCACTGTAAGCTAAAGTGCGAGCCCTGCAGCACTGTAGCTTGCTGTGACTTTAGTTCCCGCTCTGGCCGCAGGTAGCGGTGGCCGCCGCTAAGTGGCAGCACCGCCCCTCCGAAGTGCTGTCCGAGCGCACCAACCCCTACTGCAGGTCAGCCACCTGCCAGGCGAGGGCGGCCAGGGCCAGGAACATGTAAGTCCCCTCAGCCGAGAGCAGTCGCTCCGTTTGTACTCGTCCTCAATTCAGCTTCGCGATTTACGTGTGTTCTGTATCAGATCGAGTAATTACGGGCACATGCACTGTCACTGTCCCCTGATTGCCTTCAATTTTTTATCGCGCTTAAGTTACAAAAAAAAGTAAAATTGCCCCTTTCAAAAAAGTGCAACAAAACATATGATTTTATTTTCCTGAACTGAAATTTGAACTGAAATGTTCCCGCCAGGGCCCGCACTACAGCCAGGCCGAACCCCGCTCAACAACATCAACATCAGCAGCAACAGCGACAACCAGAACAGCGGGTGCACGCAGTGTGCGTGGAGGACCTGCTGCGCGGAGTATCGCCGCACCTGCAGCGCACCTACCGCATCTACCTGGGGCTCACCGTCAAGTAGTGGGTGAGCGAGGCGGGGGTATCGCTGTGCCGCCTCCGACTCGACGTTGTCACACTCCCCTCCCCTCTCCCCCTCTCCCCTCTCCTCCTTCTCCCCTCTCCCCCTCTCCCCACTCCCTCTCCCTTTGCCTACCGTGTGACCGCAGACCACCTCCCACGCAGGCGTCCTCAAACACGCCCCCCCCCCCTCTCCTTGATGGTTATCACGATGCTGAAGAAACCTGGCAAGTGAGCGTGGATCATAGAGGCGTGGATACACAAACAACACTATGCCCCCCCCCCAAATTCAATGTAATTACGGTTGCTTATAACGTTTCGGTAATTTGCTCAGTTATGAGCGCGAAGACTTAATATTGCCGAAACATTACGAGCGGATCTAAGAGTGATTTTTTCCAGATTATTATTTTTTTAACCGGGTAGGGTAGGGTCGTCCTCTAAGAAGCTCTCTCGGTACGACGAGAGATTTGAGATCGGCAGCGAGACAATTAACCGTCAGTGCCCGATGAGCAATCAGAGTGCCCCCCCCCCCCTCCTCCGCTGACTGTCAACGGTTCCTAAAGTAGAACGGGAACGCTGAAAGGGCGAGAAATACAAGCATTTTATTTTTGTGCCAATGTTCTCTGTAAAACTTAATTCGGACAAAGCTCTGTCAGTACAAGCCAGAGATGGACATGTAACTGGGGTAAATTTTTGTAACTTTCGCGGACCCAGTTTACAAGCTCTGGTTCGAGTACCCACTTTTTGAAAAATCGTCAGCTATCCCCTTCGCTCCTGTCAGCAGTTAGTAAACGGGAAAGGGTGAGAGGGGGCGGTGGATCAACCTAATTAGACCTCCAAACGCAGCGTCGCACAGGCCGGCGCGGGGCGGGGCGGGGCGGGGGGCGGGGCGCTGCTCCGTGGAGGCGTGCTCGGTTGAGAAGTGGGGGGCACGGCGTTTCGTGCCCCATCTTCATCGACGCTTCGAAGGGGCCCGCAGTGCGCGCGCCATGCCATCTGCAGATGGAGAAACAGGGTCAGCGCCCCGCCCCGCCCCGCCCCGCCCCGCCCCGCCCCGCCCCGCCCCGCCCCGACCTGACCTGCCGCCTCCCAAGTACACTGCGAGTGGAGCACATTGTTTTGGAAATCAATCAAGCTATGCTGCGTCGACTTTTAGCAGTGTAGTGGCACGTTACAGCGAGCTGCAGCCACTCTTGCTACTAATTTGTTCGTTTGTTGTGATGTCCCCAGGTGCGCGGGACTCGCCCCCCCTCCCCCCGGTGACGTTTTCTTTGGCGCCATGCTCCTCTTTGGCTCTCGCCCGACTTGTCAAACGGAGTCAAACGCCGCTCCTGCTCCCGCGCCGCGCCGCGCTGCACCCATACGTTTTGTGCAGCGACACGTAACGGGGGAGCCAGGCGGCCTCCACTGTAAAAGGGATGTGACAAGTGACACGTGACATGTGACACGACACCCTAGGAAACGTCTACAAAGCATCGCTTCGTATAACGAACGGGGTCATTGTAATATTACAAATCAAAATTGCTTTGTAATTACATAGGCAATGCTTCGTAATTACAGAACACTGCTTTTGTAACTACGAAGCAGACATTGTGATTACAAGGCAATCGCTTTGTATTTGCAGTAAACCCGTTTAATTTGTTATGCAGCTTAGCTTACTTTGCCAAAGTTTTTCACCATAACTTATGGCGAACTTCAGGTAGTTTAATTTTGACAGTGCCCGCCAATGCCAGCGCCTATTTCCTCTCCCCCTTCACGTACTTCTTGTCATTATTTTTGGGCGGGTGCGCTCGCATGGGAGACGCGCGCACGGCTCACGCGAGCTGGAATGCCATTCTTCCTCGTTCGTCGTCCGCGAGGCCGTGTCGGGCAGAGGACGCCCACGCACCCGCCTGCTGCTGCTGGCCACGGCCAATTCGGGCAAGAGCGACTTCGTGTGAGACCCGCCGGAGCGGAGAGAGGAGAGAGAGAGAGAGAGGGAGAGAGAAGGGGAGAGAACGCCACGATAGGAGTGAGGAATTTTGCCAGAAAGGACGCCGATGGGTAGCCCAATCACCTTAGACTATAGCGGGCTGCATATGCGCCCTGCCTACTAGGCAACACCTTAGCACAAGCGCGTGCATCTTGCCTAGTAGGCAGGCGCAGCATATACAGTACTGTGTTTGGGATACTAATTGCCTACTTTTCTGCCACCCCCCCCTCCCCCCCCCCAACCCCCGCAGTATGGCTACTGTTCACACACGGGACTCGAGGGTGTCCGGCATCCACTATATGAATGGAGGAGCTCCCCCTTTCCCTCCTCCCCATCTCCCTCTCTCTCTCCCTCCTCCCCCTCTCCCCCTCCCTCCCTACTCCCTCTCTCCCTCCCCCTCCCACCTCGACGGACGGAGCCATTCGCGTGGAAAGAAGCCGTGGTGCCTGGCCGTGCCGGGCCGCGCCGCGCCGCGCTGCCTGCCAGCTCGGTCTGACCGGCCCGGAGAGTGTAACGCCCGGCCCGGCCCGGCCCTTCCCCCGGCAGCGTCGCGACGCCTCTCGCTCGGCGTCGGCGTGCAGGCCGACGTCGGTGACGACGCCGACGGAGGCGGTGCGCAGCGCGCTCTGTGGGCCGGGGCGGGCCGGGCGGCGCGCCCGCGCTGGCAGCCAGCCGGGCCGGGGCTGGCCTGGCCGGTGTGCCTCTCTGACAGTAAGCAGCTGGTCGGTCGGGCCTCCGCGTGCCGCGCCCGCCGCCCCGCCCGCCGTGTAGCCGTGTAGCGGTGTCTGTCGCGGTACCTCCGCGCCGCGCGCGGCCCGCCCTCCCTCCACAAGTAGTGCACCAGCCTCCCCGTGCCCCGTGTGCCCCCCGTGTGCGTGCGCGCGCGTGCGCGCCAGTGTGTGTGTTTGTGTGCAAGTGCAAAGTGCTTCAGCCACCATGCGGTGATATTGTGATGGTGCGCCGCCCCCGCCGCCCCCGCCACTGGATTAGGGCCGCGGCCACCGCCAGCCTCCCGGCGCCGCCCCCGACCTGGTGATCGCGCCCGCCCCCCTGCCCCCGCTGGGTCGGCGGACGCGGCGCCCTGACCCGAACCATGTGCGAGGAGCAATGAGCTTGGATGTGGAGAGTCTGGTGAGTCTCGAGATATGTCATCTGGTGATGGGTGGCGACAGGGGCATAAAAACTACTCTGAATATTTGTGTGCAAACGATATGTGAATATTTATTACTTTCTTCTTAATTCTTATTTTTAAAAAAATTGAGCTTACCTCGAATTTTCCTGAGTTTTTCTCAAGGTTTCTGATGTTTTCATGAATTTTGTGATGTACGCTTAATTTAAAGCTGTTAATCCCTGGCGACTTTTCTGAAAATGTTTTGGAGTGGTGTACTGTGTAAGTTAAGCCAATATTTTGTGATGAACTATGCTACTTTCGTCCTTCTCTCTCACTTGTGTAAAGAGTCCCTCTTGTGTTCTTTTTTATATCACAATAAATAATGGAGCCCAGTGAATACTTTCCATGCCTTTCTATCAACCTGAAACCTTTGAAATTTGACTCAAAGACAATATGAAACTTGCCACTCCTGCGATAAAAGTTATCTCCAAAAGTGTCGAAATAACGCAACTGGTGGTGGTGCTAGGTGTATCCCGACCCGGCCGGCGCGGCGCTGGGCTGGTCCCGGTGAATGTTGCCCCCCCCCCCCCCCCCCGCCGTGCCGTCTCTGTCCTTGTGCATGGCTTGTGCAACGACCCTGCCCGGCCCCAGCGACGGGCCGAGGTGCGCCTTGCGTCGGCTGGGCCCGGCCCGGAGTTGAGCAGAGCCGAGCCGAGCCGAGCCGAGCCGGGCCGAGCCCTGTCCAGCGCGGGCCCGTGGTGGACCTGTTGCTTAGGCCCCTCGCCCCCCCCCCCCCCCTCCCACTGCCGGTTCGACCTATGGGTTCGGTTCAGTCCAGGAGTGACGCAACCGAGCGTCTGGGCCGCTCCAGACCGCTCCAGACTGGGGAGGGGATCGGGTGGTCACTGGGCTCGCCCCGCCCCGCCCCGCCCCGCCCCGCCCCGCCCCGCCCCGCCCCGCCCCGCCCCGCCCCGCCCCGCCCCGCCCCGCCCCGCCCCGCGTGGGGTGGGGTGAGAGTCACGTGCTCCCTGGGGAAAGGCACCACCACCAACATACGCTTGGCGTAGGACAAATTGTTGCATTTTTAAGAGGGACAAAGGAATCCGAAAAATTAGCAAAGGGCTGAGAGTGAAGTAATGGCGAAAGAAACGAGAATCCTAGTTCAGCGCTGCTGCCTAATTTTTACCGTAGTTTGGAGTGTTTCACGCTTCACTGATGGTGAATATCACTCTCAGCTGCGGTGTACACTAAACTGCTACAGATTTCACTGTAGCTTAAGGTACGAAAGACCTTCAGCTATTTTCGTCGTGCAGCCGGAGACACTTTTGCTCGCGTTGACCTGCGAGCAGTCCAACAGTACAGAGCAGGTCAGGGCCATCAGATCCTGTGCAAGGACAAGGACCCCGTCGTGCAGGACACTTGTCCTGTCGCGCGCGCCCGGCCTACCGCACGGCCGTCCCACTTTCATCGTTCACAGTCAGCCCCTCGCGGAGAAGAAAGTGGTGAGCCGCGCCGCACCGCACCGCACCGCGCCACCAGTTCGAGTAGAACAATGAGAAATCCATCCGCTTAGTAGGGCTCTGCGCCGTGGGATACCGTCCCTCGGGTCGCGGCCGCCGCGGTTCACTTCCGGCAGTGCCCCTCATATTTCATGTACTCAATTTTCAACAAGTTTTCGAGCCTAAATGCTCTTCAGCACAGACCATGGTGAAAAAGTTCGGAATTTCAGGTCTCAACATCTATAAAATTGTCTGAGGATAAGCCTTTTGATGGATTTTGATATCCATGCCGGTGGTTAATGTCTGGTTATGGTGAAACATTTTAACACTGGAGTGAGCGACATCCTTCCAACCAGATTACGCATGGAACTTTTCAAACATAGGTCTGTTTTGAGGATGCGTCAAATATTTGAATGCCTAAGTTGGATGGCCCGAATTATTTTTTTTGTCAAAGACCGATTTAAGTGTAAGCTTTGGAAACATGACAAAGACATTGTCAGGAACACCATGGCCTCCTAATTTCAGCGTAGTGTCCCCTTTAAGAAAAGAGCGGGCGAATCATCTTGACGAATGAAATCTCAGACGTACTCCTGTTACACACGTCCTAATGTGTACATACTCCAGCCACATGGGTGATTCACCCCACGCGTGTCCCCGTCGAACTCCGCGATATCCAAGCAGGCACATGAGTAACACTCGCGACCAATGTGCGACCATACACTGTTAAGAATCGCACGACAAAATATCGCAGCCGGGCGAGGGCGAGGTCCCACGCGGTGGGCGAGGTCGTTACGGTCCAGTGATGGGAGAGGAAAAAAAAAAGAGGAAAAGAACACGTTTCATTCACTTGGCATCTAAGTGACAATTAGATGGGTTGAAAGGACCTGCATTCTTTCACGAAACAAAAACCCTCTTAACTGATGTAGAGACTGATGATGGAGATTGTTTGGGATACGATTTGTCGTAGCGAACAGAACACACTCGGCAGCTCAGGTTTCAGCAAGTGAAATGGAAAAGATTTGTTTTTGTATTATAACCTTAAGTTATTATTAATATGTGCTGCATCAGTAATACAAGTTTCTGTATCCGTATGACATATTAATTTTTGCATCCGAGAAAATTATTTTTTTTGTGGCATGGTTGCTTAAAAAATAAATTCCCATCAAAATTTTAGATTCTTCAAGATATTGTGAAGAGTTGTCAGCTGTAGTCGCTGTTGACGCCGGCGCGCGCCGTGCCGCCTTGCCCTATGGCGGCCGGTGAGAGGTGGCGGCGTACGGCCCAGAACAAGGTCAAGGATGAAAGGAAAGTACAGAACGCACCGGCCGCGGCATTCCGAGAGAGAGAGAGAGAGAGAGAGAGAGAGAGAGAGAGAGAGAGAGAGAGAGAGAGAGAGAGAGAGAGAGAGCAGAAGCAGAATGGAGATGGCAGAAAAAAAATGGAATCCTGTAGCTAGATGTGACGGGCGTGATGGTCTGCTATTCTGCAGCTGTCTCTGCGCTGCTCGATACTGACGGCGGCCGAGTAACTTTTGCCATTCCCCGCTATGGCTGGCGAGTGAAACGCTGCAACCGCTGTCCGCTAAATAACTCGCGGCGGCTTTTAACGCGGCGGGGCGGGGCGGGGCGGGGCGGGGCGCGGCGGCGCCGAGAGACACTGGTCTTTCACAATGGGCGAGGCGCTCTGCCCGGCCCACACGAATTGCTTCCCAGGGCGTTCGCGTCCGACGTGGCGCCGGGCGGGGCGCGGCGGGGTGGGGCGGGGCGGGGCGGGGCGGGGCGGGGCGGGGCGGGGCGCGGTGCAGGTCGGCTTTGGCCCCCTCTAGCGCCTCTATGTGGGGCCCCCGCCGCCCTGCCCTGCCCCTACCACGTGTGAAAGCCCGCAGGTATCACTCTCGCTGAAGAATCGGGTAAAAATAAACATGGGAAAGGAAAGAAAAGGCACTCGAAAGGAAATCCGGCGTGCGAAACAGACACTGCCAAAAAGTTTGGTCACCGTTTTGCTAATGGCTGACAGCTTGATGACGAATAATCTGCTGATCCATGGAATGTTTACCTTTTACTGTGTAAGCTTGTATTTTTCACAGTGTGGTTGTCCACCCCGTGTCGCGTGCGAGCGTGCGTCACCTCGTCGGGCCGGGCCGGGCGTCCCCCAGTGACGACAGCGGTGCGAGCTCAGCACTACAACTCCACGCGCGCGCGTAGCGAGCGTCGTAGCGCTGCTGACGGGGCCTCATCTCATTCACAAACCGACGTGTGTGTGTGTGTGTGTGTGTGTGTGTCCCGCACCACGCCTACAGGCAACGCGTACACTGCCAAGTTTATCCGCGTCTCGGTTTTACCCAAGTTCTCGACTCAGTCAAAAATGGCCCCCGATATAGCATGGTCCAAGTACTTTTATGAGACACTTTACACGATTATGTACTTGCGGCTGGTTGTCCGGGCTGTTATTTAGTGTTTTCCTCTGTCGTCAAACGTGGAGCGCACCAGTGTTGATCGTCTGTAAGCGACAAAAGTTTAGTAGGCACTGTCTAGAAGTGGTAAATCTATTAGTCCACTCTTCACATGCCCTAAACTAAACGTACATAATGTTTGCCAACCCGACATTTGTTGGCAAACCCAATTTTTTTTTTCTTTTTCTTTTTCCCTATTTTGGAAAACGATTTCTGATTTAAAACGAATTTTACCCGGCATAACTTTTGAGGAAAAGAAATCAAAAACCTAATACTATTTTAGTAATACTTTTTTTTGACGAAGCCTCTTTAAATTTTTTATCGCACACTGCGACTACTTGTAAAGTGTTGGTCAGTGGAACACACTTTTGATGAGTGTTTCCAGACATAGTCGCGTTGGGGGATTATCGCCTATCGGGTCGCTCCGGGCCGCTCGGGCCGTGGGGCTCGGCTCGGCTCGGCGCTTCCAGTCGTCATGGTTTTTGGAAAGCGCCGACCAGCGCCGACGTGCGGCTGGCAACCACAATGAAGCACTCGGTCTGGGCGGGGGACGGGGCGGGGCGGGGCGGGGCGGGGCGGGCAAGAGAGGAGCGCGGAGACGGAGTCTGTCCACGCCTTCGCGGCATACCGGGCCTGCTCCTCTCTCTCTCTCTCTCTCTCTCTCTCTCTCTCTCTCTCTCTCTCTCTCTCTCTCTCTCTCTCTCTCTCTCTCTCTCTCCCCCCGCGGCTGGAGTAGAACTGCCGCTCGTCCCGCTAGACAGTGGTGCCCCCCACCCCCTCACTCTCTGCGGATCCGCTACGTTATTTGCCCCGCGCGCACAACCACAGAGCGTTGGCAACCCCCCCCCCCCTCTTTCCCTCCCGTGCTGTCTGGCCTGATCAGAGGAGCGCCCAAATCGTTAATCGCTCTGAAAAATGTTTGTAAGAGTTACGGGAAAATTTTCCATGAGAAATGTCGTTAAGTTACGATATCAAATTGTAAAATTACAAAATTTTAAGGACACTTGGTATCGACTTCTGATTCTTATACAAGCACAAATAGGCTTTCGTAAATTTACGATTTCGATCGTCACACCACCGTTTGTAAATCACAAATCACGAAAAAAGTCGTAAACTGACAGATATATGTTTTACAGTGATCGGCAGTATTTTGGATAAACGGATGTGCTTCGCAAAAATGCCTCTGTCTACCACTGTATTATTATTATTATTATTATTATTATTATTATTATTATTATTATTATTATTATTATTATTATTATTATTATTATTTGTGCGTTCAGTCTTTCGTTTTTCTTTTCCAAGAAATAGTATAAGACTGCGGCCACCATATTGACAGTGCAGTTTCTCAAGGTGCGATACGCGAGACATGCAGCCCGCGCGTTCAGCCGCAGGCGCCGGGGTGGAGTGGGGGGGGGGGGGGGGGAGACAGCGGGGCAGGGCGCTAAGAGACCCGTCATGCATCCCCCCAGAGCCGAGCTGGTTAGCGAGGGTGGTGGGGCGGGGCGGGGCGGGGCAGGCGGGGCGGGTATGTACCTCTCACTGTGAGAAGTGCTTGTAGAAGTTACGGGAAACTTTCCATGAGAAATGTCGTAAAATTACGAATCGTAAGGACACTCGGTATCGACCTGTCATCCTCAAATAAGCACAAAAATGGGCTTTCGTAAATTTACAACACTGTTTGTGAATCACAAAATGCGAAAAATCTTGTAAATCTACGAAAATATATACTTTTACAGAGCTTGCCCGCCGCGTAGATGTGTCTAATTATTCGCAAAGACACGCGTGCTACACGTGTCCCCCCGGCCTGGTCGGCGCCGGCATCGACTTGCGGAGTGGACTGGAACTAAAATAGCGGCCGAGTCAGCGTGAGCGGGGCACGGTAAATGTCATCCCGCGTACAGTGAGGCGGCCGGGGGCCCCGGACCGCGGACCGCCCTAGCGCCCTGGCCCACGGGCAGAGCTGCATACACTGCGAAAAATGTACTTTGCCGCCTCTTGCCGCTTCTTAATACCGTGCTTAAAGTCCTAAATCCCACTTTCCGCGTCGCTCAGTCAAACAAGCTACCCACATAGTCGTGTGGTTTGAAATGGAGACGACGGCGGTGAAAAAGGGCGCTCGTATTTTTGTCGATAAAAGTCTCCCCGTGACGTCTCGGCGTGCACCCCGGCCCGGAGGGCTTTGACACCTGTTATTTGTCAATACCGGTGTGCGCGCCCGGCCGCGCCGCAGCTCATGGCGGCCATGACATAGGCCCGCCCCGCCGACTTGCGCCCGAGTCGAGTCGGTGTGCTATGCCGACGTGTCGAAGCGATGTGGGCCAGCAACGGCATCTTACCGCCTTCCCTTCACCCCTTCCCCCCTCCTCTCTCTCTCTCTCTCTCTCTCTCTCTCTCTCTCTCTCTCTCTCTCTCTCTCTCTCTCTCTCTCTCTCTCTCTCTCTCTCTCTCCTCTCCCCTCTCCCCTCTCCTCCGCTCACGCCTCGCCGCGCCGCGTCCTGCTAAAGTCTCTGAGGCGCGGTGTAGTGCCGCGCACTTGAGCCTGGTACCGGTACCGAGAGGGCCGGGTACCACTCTCACTCTCTATGGTCTCCCCCCCCCTCCCCCGCCTCTCCCTTCGTCTTTCGCGGTGCGGAGGAATAAATTTTAGTGAACAAATAATCAACATTTTCTTAAATTTTGCCACTATGTCCCCTAGTTTTATCGCTTTTTGATTTTGAATTTTCGAACTTGAATCTCTCTTAATACCTGCCCTTCTACGTTTCCTGAATTGCATAATTGATTTTACAGATTTGATCAAGATTGGCGTACAAACGTTGTTAACCCTCCCCCCGTCCCCTTCTCTCTCTCTCTCTCTCTCTCTCTCTCTCTCTCTCTCTCTCTCTCTCTCTCTCTCTCTCTCTCTCTCTCACTCTCTCCCCCTCTCTCTCTCTCTCCCTCTCTCTCCCCTTATCGCGCACTGATAGGACATAACCTCGCGTGTGGGTGACAGATCAGTCAGTGAGGACGCCTCATGCGGCCCAGGTCTCGTTCGGTTTCAATATTTTGATTGGGCTACGTTGTTGTTTTGACAACACATTAAGTTGCTGATGCTGCACTTTGGACTTTGCATAGTGAGAATATAGTTGGTCAGTATTAATTCATTTTCAACACTAAGGTAAAGTACTAATAAATACAACGAACCAGCATATTTACAGCCATCAACCACAATTTACTTTTGTTTATATTGCTGAGCT
This sequence comes from Frankliniella intonsa, assembly GCA_033675135.1. Classification (NCBI taxonomy): domain Eukaryota; kingdom Metazoa; phylum Arthropoda; class Insecta; order Thysanoptera; family Thripidae; genus Frankliniella; species Frankliniella intonsa. Next base: position 7,447,264 of record CM066246.1, on the reverse strand, counting down.
ATTTCAAAATTGTTTTCACTAAAATGTTTCTTGTTTGTATTGCCCCTTGGCATAGCCTTGCCAGCTACAGGTGGGCTGTCGTATCACAAAAATAGACAGGTGTAAAAGACTGTTGTGGCTGATGATTGCAATTTTTCCCTACCTCCGCATTAATTCCACATTTTTCCCGACAATGTTCTCTTTGTATTGACTCTGCTCCCCAGCCCCGCCCCGCCCCGCCCCGCCCCGCCCCGCCCCGCCCCGCCCCGCCCCGCCCCAGCGAGTAATAATTTCCGACAGGTTGACTTCTCCAAACTCGGCCGCGTGCCGCATGTCCCCGGCCCCGCCCGCCCCGCCCGCCCCGCCCGCCCCGCCCCCCCGCCCCCCCCCCCCCCCCCCCCCCCCCCCCCCGCCCCCCGCCCCGCCCCGCCCCGCCCCGTCCCGCCCCGCCCCGCCTCACCGCACCGCGCCACGCCCAGCAGGGCCCCCTGTAAGCCGGCGCTAGCCGCGGGGTGTTCAGTGTTCCGTCGACTGGCTCTTCGCGAACGTGTGCTAGCCGGGGCCGTGGGGCCCAGCTGTGTGGTCTGCCCCGAGCCGCTCAGTGAGTGTGTGCGTGTGTGCTTGCGTGTCTGTCTGTGCGTCTGTCCGTCTGTTTTTCTATCTGTCTGTTTTTCTGTGTCTGTATCTGTCTGCGTGTGTGTGTGTGTGTGTGTCACCGTGTATGTGTGTGGTCGCGTACCTGGGCTGCGGGATGCTGCCGGCGCGGCGTCAACCTCGCGAGTGAAGAACTCTCTGCCATAACCACCTCGAACCCCTTCGAACAAGCTGCTATCTTACTGAGCTTGGCAGACAAGGTGCTATCTCGTTGAGAGTGATAGACAAGCTGCTAACTGCTTTTCTTGTAGGTTAGGGTTGTTGTCTTTGACACTGAATAATTACTCGTTTTGTGCGATGAGTTGAAATTATCGGGGAGGACTTGAAGCGGCACCTCTTTCTTGGTGGCATTGGGCAATGAAAGGAAATTTATAATCGATAGTACTTTTCCTTTGCGAGTTGTAAGCCGACGACATAAGGCGTGACCTCATCCCGCGACTTTGAGGCGGCGGTGGCGGCGGCGGCGGCGGCTGCATCTGGACGCGGAAGGACAGTGTGCTACCTGGCCGCCCCGCGCGTACACTGCTAACAACAAGGCCGTGGGAGTAAAAACAAAGCGCCTCGTGACTTGCCTCCTCCCCCAGCGCGGCAGGCTGTCCACGTATGAATGTCTGCATGAATATGTTAGTTCTGTCGTTTCTCGTTTTTGTTTCCTGTGTTTCCTACGCCTGAACCACGATTGTGGTATTGCAGTTCACAGTAAAAACAATGCCTGATTATTTTTAGAAAAAGGGAAAATACGAGAGAACGAGGTTTTGAGTGGTCTCTTTTGCTACAGTCAGTATATGATGATAGAGCCGTAAAAATAGAAAAGTGAACCTCTGCCGATCCGTGCGCATTGTAAGGTTAGGCCAATCCGGCTGCAGTGGCGACAGCGCGGGTGCGTCCAGCGGCCAGCGTCATGATACATGAATGTATGGGATGAGCGGGCGGGCGATACAGAGCGTTTTGTTCAGAGAGGGAGAGAAAGAATCAAGCGAGTGCGAGAGCCGCGTCTGGTTCGGGGGCGATAGGATAGAGTCGTGCCCCCCCCCCTCTCTCTCTCTCTATCTCTTTCTCTCTCTCTCTGGGCGCTCGCGCCCCGCCCCGCCACTCCACGGGTGACTCACTGTTGCATGCGGTGCAGCGACGGCACGCCCCGCCGCGGCCGCGTCACCTCGCACAACAGCAGGAGAATACTGTGTGCGTGTGCGTGTGTGGCCTTGCGGTCAAGTTTTGTCTTACCCACCAGGAGAGGCCGCTACATTATTTTCTTTCCCGCGTATCAGGCAAAATTGTGTGCCTTAAATTTAGAAGAAAGAAAAAAAAAAAGTCAAATATGTCAAAACAGTGGTGTTTAGGTATCCTATTCTGAAGGCCTTGGGAATGTTTTCGCTTTCCGTATCACAGTAAAGGTGCCCCCACAATGAACTCTTCTGGAGGTGACGGCACGAAAATTTGGGTACCAGGAAATTAATTCATGCTTCCCCCTGCGCTTGGGCTCTCCGGGTAGGCCGCCACCTTCACGCAAGTGCTTGGCGGGTTGGCCTATCCAGTGTGTCGCAGGCGCTCTCATTAGCTCCACCTCGGTAACGTCCATTGTGGGGGCGCCATAATAAATAAACCTTAACCTTAGAAACAAACAGAATATTTTTTCTTCACCGGATTCACTAGATTTTCGCCCAGCAGCAGTATTTAAAATTTCATTTCCTAGTGAACCTCATGTTGGTTTGGATCGTCCTGTGGAGTAGATACTGACGTGTTGTGTCTGTTGTCTGTTTACTGTCTGTTGACTGGCGCGCACCGGAGATCAAACATGGCCGCTCGTCCAGCTGCCGCCAGTCTGTTTGCGAGCGTGGGGCCATATAGACGCGATCACCCCCAACTATATAAAGTGCGGCCGCAACCCGACTCTTTAACCACACACACACAAACACACACACACAGCACACTGAAACGCAAAAGTCTCGCAGCTTCGTGTGTCCGCCTCCGGCCGCCACACCAGAGCGATTGTCCCATTTAACACTGTCAGGGATGAGTTAACTGGATTGATAAGTTGTTAAATTATTTTGTTCCCAAAACAAAACTTTGCAGCAATGTTGACCGAACGGCATTTGCCCGGTCGACTAGAAGGGTGACGGTGACAGCTGGACCCCTGACGGTGTCTCTCTACTCGAGAAGCGAACGCAGCGTCGTTACCTGGAGCTCGATTCATCCGAATGGCTGGACACGGAATTATTGTTTCTGCGTGACTAATTACAAGCAGTGCGCACCCAAGCAGCGATTGCGAAAATGGCATGATACAAAAATGCCAGGGAAAAGGCAAAGTGTAAAATGCCCCTGATATTTAAAAAGAAAAAAAAAAAAAAAAAACGTTTTGCACACTGTATGGCACAACGAGCTGAATGTTCAGTGCTTCACAGTTAATTTCAAGTACATTAACGGTTCGTTCGGTTCATATTGACGGTATTTTTTTTAACAGTGCATGTTCCCACCTTCTCCTGACGGTGCCTATTACTTGTCGCTTTATCAGAGCCCCGTTGAGGAGGGTGGGGGTGGGGGGGAGGGGGGCCCCCTAGACGTAGTTGGGGCTGCACTGATTGCGTTTTGTCTCGGCGGATAAGTGAGTTTCGCCGTGCCTAACGCTCTGGGGCGCGGTGTTGTGTTGTGCACCTCTGCAGGAGGGGGCTGACATGCCGGAGCCGAACGACGCCGCGGTGGCGACCGCAGCCCCGGCGCCGTCAGTTGCAGCGGCGCCCGGCGGCAAGATGGCGGCGGCGGCGGCCGCGGCGGGCGACGCCAACGTGTCGCTCACGCCGCAGGCCGGCACCCCCCTGAGCCTGAGCGCCATCACGCCCCCCGTCGAGTTCCGCGACGCGCCGCCGCCGCCCGCCGAGCTGCCGTACCTCGCCCCGGAGGCGCCCGACGACGGCGTCCTGCCGACGCCCGGGTACGTCCGCCGCTCCATCGCGGCCTTCAACGCGGGCGTGAGCGCCGTGCAGGAGCTGCTCCGCGCCAAGACCCCCGTCGTGCTGGTGGACGACGTGGGCGGCGGGGGCGGCTGCCCCGGCTGCCGGCAGACCTGGCCCGTGGACGACCGCGGCTTCGACGTGGACGAGTTCGGCTTCCTGCGGTTCGACCTCCGGCGCGCCGTGTGCCCGGGGCGGCCCGGGGGCGGGGCGTCGCCCTGCTCGCCGCTGCACGTGCCGCCCGGGACGAGCAGGCCGCTGCGCCCGCCCGTGTCCCCCGTGCCCGTGGTGTCCGTCACCCCCAGCGAGGACGTCTGCGTCGAGCGCGACACCTCCCCGGAGCCGGAGCGGACGCCCAGCCGCATGTCGTACCTCGCGCCCTGCTCCGACGACATCAGCTACGTGCTGCCGTCGCCGCGCCGCCGCCGCCGCCCGTCGAGCGCGCCGACGCCGACGACGCCGACGACGCCGCTCGAGGACGCCGGCGTCGACGAGCAGGACGTGGCGAGGACCGTGCGGCTCGCCATGCGCCGCCCGTCGGACCTCGGCATCATCCCGATCTCGCCGCCGGGGACGGTCGGCTCCAGCCCCGGGGACGGCGACGTGGACGGCGACGTGGACGAAGTGGACCAGCGCTTCGCCAACCTCCGCAACGAGCTGATCGAGGTGATGCAGCGCTCCATGGACAGCGTCAAGACGCCGCACGGCTCTCTGGGGACGCCGACGCCGCTCGCGACGCCTCAGACGGCGCCGCCGCCGCCGGCCGAGGAGCCCGCCGCCGTCGTCCGCCAGACGCTCAACGTGCCCGCCGCGACGCCGGGCGGCGCCTCGGACTGGACGCCGTCGCCGCTCACCCCTCAGGTGCCCGCCAAGGGCCTCGGGCTCAAGAGCCTGCTGCTACAGTGCGCCTGCACCGGGCCGCTGGGGCTGCGGCGTAAGAGCCAGAGCCAGAAGCCCGCCGCCACCTGGTACGTCAAGGTAAGGACCTGCCCGCCCTGCCTGCCCAGCCCAGCCCCGCCAGGACCACGAGGACCAACACCACCACCTGCATGCGGAACCTACACGCCCACCAACCTCACGTCGCGAACCGCGGCGATTCGTGCCCGGTGAATTGTAAACCTTTGTTTTCTTTTGCACTTGTCGCCACTCTTCTCTGTCTACTGATCCCCTTTTTATTATTTTCAGGGAAAAAGGGCCGACGTTCGGTGCCGGTTTTTTTCACCTGGCCGCCCAGCTCATGCGTTTCTTTTTCTGTTGTCTGCAGGTGGGTATCTCGCGCGGACTGCTGCCCTGGAAATGCTGGGACGTATGTACTGTCAACGTGACGAGGGAGAAGGGAGAAGGGAGACATGGGGAGGGGGGAGGTGGCGTACGCAACAAGGTCTCACTCTACGCCTGGATAACGTTATTAATTAGCCGGGCTAATTTTAAATTTACATACGTGCAGCCGGCCGATTCCGAAAATCGCCCTCGTAATTCTGTCCTTGTCGCGCTGCCATGCCCAGCATAGGGCACCGCCATAGGTGCGACAAGGAAGGAGGAACGTGAGCGACCTTCTGAATCAGTCGGCAGGGGGAGACAGGCGGAAAGTTGGTGCAGAGGGAGAGAGTATTCACTTCGCTAATGCCCTGTACTCCGTGGCCTGGGTATTACATGGTATTACGTGTAATACTATGTACCGAAAATTTTTGAAAAAATACGCTTTACAATGATAGAGCAGCTCAGCTCGCAACCCTAGCAAGCGAACACGTGTAGCGAACACGTGTAGGACTAGGGAGCCTGGAAGGGGGAGAGGCGCCAGCGTCACGTGACAGAGCGCCCGGCTGGTTCCAGTGGGGACTCGCGTTCCGTTTTAATCCTCATACTCTTAGGTCGCGCATGCGCATTGCCTGGGCCGGACCAGGGTTTTTGGTGGGAAATTTGCGATTCCTGTGTCGACTTGCGCTTGGGGCTGCCCCAGAGCACGCCGAGAGCCAGCCGTGCGGGTCGCCACAGGTATGTACCGGGAAATCTGAGGGTCCGTCAGCTGGGATGAGAAACAAAGCGGGCACCGGCGAAACGCAGTGGAACCAAACCAATCAGAAGTCAGCAGGTCACGTGACGCTGGCGCCTCTCCCCCCTCCAGGCTCCGTAGTGTAGGACAGGTCGCACCCTCGTGGCGCCGCGCCGCGCATGGGTCCAATCCAAACCCACCCCGCCCCACCCCGCCCGGCCAGCGCGCCCGCGTGCTCCCACGGGAACCCCTCACTTGCCTCGGTACCCCCCCCGCCCCGCCCCGCCCCGCCACGCCACGCGACACTCCCCCGGCTACATTCCAGATTTAGACTTGACCGCCTCATCTCTTACGCTGTGTCAATCGATATAGGTTTGAGCTCGGCGCGTAGCATAGCAGGAGGCCGTTGAGTTGGGGTGGGGTGAGGCGGGGTGGGGTGGAGCGGGGCGGAGCGGGGTGGGGCGGGGTGGGTGGTTTGGGTGCGGCAGACGAATGGTTAGGTTGACCCCCGCCGCACCGTGCTCCTTGAAATAGACCTCACCCCTGCTGGAGGGAGGGAGGGCGGCTACTTTGTGTACTTATTCTCGGCGCGGGAGGCGAGGCAGGCATAGACAGACGGACTGCCAGAGAGGCAGACGACTGATTCCAGAGGATCTCTCTCGTGCCTCCGTCCTTGTCGCACCTGTTATGCGCAGTGCCCTATGTTGGGAATGTCTGGGAGAAACGATTTCGCAGCGGGGGGTCAGCGCGAGGCTAGACAGCGGCTGTCGTTGCAGACGACCAGCATTGATTTTTAAACAAGAAATACATTCCATATAGGAAATTAATGGTTAATTTCGAGACAAATCCTTGTAGGCATCACGATATTGTTGCATAATACACATACTTACAAATAAGTTAGAACGTGATCTGTGACATGAACCTTTTCTGACTTTTGACGAGTTGGAAAAGAATAGTTAGACGCGACGCACCACGACGAGACCTTTGGTCTGGTGTCTCCTACCTATAGCATCTTTGTCAGGTCGATTTCCGCTCCCCGCGCCTTCTCGCGAGGCGCAAAGTAAACTTAGGGAGGTCAAGTAGTGCCCCGCCCCGCCCCGCCCCGCCCCGCCCCGCCCTGTGCGGGCCTGACTCGTCTCTTTGCGAAACTGACCGGGCAACTCCTTCCCCGCCCTATCTCACAGTAAATACCAGAGAGAGAATACTCGCCCTCAGGAGAGCGAGAAATTTCCTCTCTCCCTCTTTGAGAGCGGGGTTTGGTTTTCTCGCTTGGTTAGAGCATGATAGTTTGAAAAATCGCGCCCAATTTGAGCGAGGATTTGGAAACCTCGCCCGTTTTGAGTGAGGATTTAAATCTTTAATCTCACATAATTTGAGTGCTGTTGTAAATTCTTTCTCAAAGAGCAAGGATCCTAAAATGTTTCTTAAATTGGGCCTTTCTGTTAGATGGGACACGTAACTCTTGCATTACTTGCCTTGCTCTCTCTCTCTCTCTCTCTCTCTCTCTCTCTCTCTCTCTCTCTCTCTCTCTCTCTCTCTCTCTCTTTCCCTCTCTCTTTCCCTCTCTCTTTCCCTCTCTCTTTCCCTCTCTCCCTCTATCCCTGAGCTCCTCCCTTGTGTTGCAGCCCACTTGGAGACTGTGGGGCGAGGAGCGGGCTGACGGCGCCATCTACACCGTGTACCTCAAGAAGGTTCGCTACCACCGGCCCACCAGGACGATAGCGTCGGTAAGTCTTGTCAACTCAAACTTCCTAAAACCCTTACCGATTTTTATTTTTTTGCTGAGCGCACACACCGAAAAGTGTGTTCATATAACAAGGAACAATACTCACAACAAGTGAATTATCTAGCTGGCAGCAAGAGCATTTACTTACGTCAAGTATTTTTAATTGGGACAGCGTTATTAGCAGATGATATATTCATTCTAGCTAGCCTAAACTTAAATTACTATTATGTAAATTAATAGCTTGTACTCTCAGGCAGCTAGCAGCTAGCCTGGCAGAATATTGTATTGGGGGGATTCTGTCGCCCGCGCACTTGCGCGCCACTCTACGCCACCGGACGAACCCTATTGCTTCCAATCCCAATCTTGATGGAGATTTTTTTTTTAAAAAATTTAATAACCTGCGAGGTGGGTGGCACAGGTCATCTCCTATCGGACAGTACGGGCCTCCATCAGGTGGGCCATCAGGAAGCTAACTTTTTGCACTCGCAATCGCCCCGCCCCAAGGGGGGGGGGGATCTCTAATCCGCGCGGACTGCGCTTCGGCCACTCACCAGGTGTTGTGTTTTGAGGTATCATCTGCTGAAAAACTGGTGTCAATCCATGAAAAAAAAAAAATCGATTTCACGAAATCCTGGTAGGCACGAAGTTCATTTTATGTTTTGGTTTTATAGGATCTCGACCCCATCCCTTATTTCACGGGTCGCTTTCTGACCGATCACATGCCGACAAATGTAAACGTTTACTTGCAGCTGAGACTCACTCACTCACTCACTCACTCACTGCTCACTCATTTACTCACTCATTTACTCACTCACTCACTCACTCACTCACTCACTCACTCACTCAACTGTGAAAAAAATATTTGTAAATTTACGACTTTTTTCATAATTTTGGATTACGACACGGAGTCGTAAATTTACGATCGCAGTCGTAAATTTACGAGAGCAAATTCTTACCCGTTGAAGAAAACTATGTATGTCGACACATGATGTCAAAAAATACTCTTAACTATACAACTCGAAGTCGTAACTTTACGACACATGCACGCAAAAAAAAGTAGCGTCTCGGCTAAAATTTTAGCTCTGGAGAAAAAAAAAATGGCTGCAGAGGCCCAGCTAATTTGTATAGCACCGGTACAATTCCTTTTTACTGTACAGCTATCGATTAGCTTCATAGCTATCTGGTAGCTGAGCAGCTAAAGCCACTTAGCTGCGAAGCTAATTTTTTTTTCCTGCGGCTAGTTTTTTTGCCACGGGTGCTGAATTGGCCAGCTAAAACGATTAGCACGGAACTGAATATTTTTTTATTTTTTTTGCCTGTGTCATGGAATTTTTTTCCGTAACCCTCACGACTATTTTTCACAGTGTCTCTCGCTCACGTCACGCGCTCACTCACCTTGCTCTGCGCCGCAGGACTCGGACGACGGTATCTCGCACCTGGAGTGGGAGACGGTGCGGGTGCGCTTCGTGAAGGCGGCGACGCTGGAGAAGCTGGTGGAGAGCCTGGCCACCGACGACGGCGAGCTGGAGTCCACCTACATCAACGTGTTCCTGGCCACGTACCGCACCTTCGCCTCCACCCAGACGGTGCTCGACCTGCTACTCGAGAGGTGATCAGGACGACTGGGGCGGGCCGCGCGCTGGCGCTGTCGCTCCAGGGGGTGCATTTTGGGGGGGGCGCCGGGGGGGGCGGGCGCGGCCGCGCCGACTGCAGCTACGCGCCGCGGGCGCATCTCTCCCGTGATCGGCACCACGGAGCCCTGCCCCACCCCTACCCCCCCCCCACCCCTCCCCCCACCCCTACCCCCACCCTCACCCCCACCCCCTACCCCTGGCCTGCCGGCCCGCACCCTCGTTCACTAACTGCGTCATCTCCGATCATCAGAATCAAATTGTTTTTGCCCGGACCGGAAGGGCCAAACTGTAGCTCCGGCCCGGCGTGTCACATCTGCCCTCTGCTCACACTCCCCCCTCCAGCAACCCCTTTCAACCTCATCAATGGTGTTCTTTTGCTTGTTGCTCGACCCCACCCCCACCCCCACCTCCTCTCCCTCTCGCAATTATGTTGTCGTCGACATACTCCATCGCTATCTCGATGTGCGCTTTTCCGCCAATTACCTACCCCCTATGGCTCCTCAGTCCCCACCCCAGGGTAACAATTCCCATGCGTATTCCCATTGGAGGAGCGTTCCTACACTGCTAGCAAACAGACAAAGAGAGTCCCCTATCAGTCGGGCTAGACGCCGGACGGATGGAAAAGTTTTCATTTTTATTTCGCGTGCTGCCGCGAGCCCTTTCCGTCGCCCGAAGCTGAGCAGTTGCCCCCGGCTCGAACATTTGGGGGGGGGGGGGGGTGAATAAGTGGAGCGGTTTACTCGGCTCGGACCAATCACTGACTCCGCTCCCCATCCTGTGGGGAATCTCAAGCCGACCCGACATGTACTCCTTGTAATTTTACGATTTGCGTTTGTAATTTTACGACTGCTTTTCGTGGAAAATTTCCTCGTAAACCTACGACTCTTTTACACGGTGATGGGCATAATATGGGAATTTCACCCTGGGTCACCGCACCCCCTCGTAATGTCATCCAAATCAACTTTGTTTCCCCTTTGTTTACCAGATATGAGCTGCTGCTGGGATCAAGTGATGGCGGGGAGGCTGACGACGCCATCCTGGAGCAGCACAGGAAGTAAGTCCGGCCGGAGCGGGCAGGCTAGGCTTCTCTCTGCACATCTGCTGACTGTGTCGGCCCGGCCCGGCCCAGGGAAAAGTTTCCGCGTCTCCTTATTCATGCGGAGGCTCACTGCGTATTTCTATCATCACTGCCGTCCCGTCTGCTCTGAGTGATTGGTTCAAATACGACCAGGGCCGTCGTGGTCGATGCAAAAGAGGTGTGTGAGGGGCGGGGAGCGGCCAGGGCAGCGCGGCGAAAGGCGAACTGAACTGAAGGCGCTGAGAGGGCAGGCTCGGCGCGGGCCACGCCACTACTTCATTCTGTGCGGACCGCTTCCTCCTCCTGTCAATATTTGTGATGGCGAGCCGCCTTTTGCGGCTGTGCGGTGCACCCGGCCCGCCCGGCCCGTTCTTGCCGTTGCGACAGTTTTCCTCTCTCTCTCTCTCTCTCTCTCTCTCTCTCTCTCTCTCTCTCTCTCACTCTCTTACTCTCTCTCTCTCATCTTGTGATGGTAGCTGTGACGATGACTGTGACGGTGGTGGTGAATGTGACGGCATTGTGACGGCGAATGTGACGGTATTGTGACGGTGTTGTGCGGTGCCGCAGGACGCTGGTGCTGGCCCTGCACGTGTGGCTGGACTCGTACCCGGAGGACTTCCGCGACCCGCCGCACCACCCGGTGCTGCAGCAGCTGCTGCACTTCTGCAAGCAGCAGCTGCCCGACTCGGAGCTGCACTGCAAGGTGCGCTTCCGCCTGGAGAGGTTCCGCCGCGACGAGCAGCTGCTCGGTAAGTGCAGACCAGAACGCTTTCCAAACCCAACCTTCCTATCTCTGTCCAAAACATCTTTGTATATTTACGGATAATTTTTTCTTAACTAATTCTTTGAACAGAGCCGTGCGGCCTGTACTCCGGCGAGGCCATGTGCCTGACGCGCGCGCACGGCGCCCACAGCGGGCGGCCGCCCTACCGCTTCCCGGACGTGCCGGAGGCGCACTTCGCCGAGCAGCTGACCCGCATGGACATGGAGCTGTTCCGGGCGCTGGTGCCGCACCAGTGCCTGGGCGCCGTGTGGTCGCGGCGCGACAAGAGCCGCAGCCAGGAGGCGGCCACCGTGCTGGCCACCGTCAACCAGTTCAACGCCGTGTCCTTCCGCGTCATCAGCACCGTGCTCACCGAGGCCGAGCTCAAGCCCAGCGAGCGCGGCAAGGTCATCGCCACCTGGATCGACATTGCGCAGGTCAGTTTTTTTTTTTTTTTTTTCCTAACACGTGCGGCATGACAACTGTGTGGTCGCGCTCCCCAGATAAATCATAGGGAATTAAAATGCGGGTTTTAAAAAAATTACGATAATTGATGGAATTTACATTTTCTGGGTGTTGACATCTCCCAGCATTGGGTTTTTCTTTTCAACATGCCAGTTTTATCACAATTTAAAATATGTTCTGGCCGGTGGAGGCTCGAGCGGTTTCAGAATCTCCCCGCCCGCACACGGTTGTTTCTCGTTACCAACGTGTCAGTTGTTTCATTTTTTGTTTGAATCACAGGCGTGAATCCTTATTTCCTTTTGCTTGTGTGCGTGTGTTTTTGACAGGAACTCCGATTTCTGAAAAACTTTTCATCGCTCAAAGCCATCATCTCTGGTCTCCAATCCAACCCGGTGTACCGGCTGCAGCGAACGTGGCAGAGCATCCACAAAGAAAAAGTGCGTACGAGCGTGTTCTGGGCAAAAATGTTTTCGGGACAGGGGAATCACGATATCAAATTGTAAAAATTACAAAATTGTAATGACACTTGAGTTTGATTTGTCATTCTGAAACAATCAAAAGTTGGCTCTTGTAAATTTGCGACACCGGTCGTAAGTTTACAACCCATGATCTGTAAATGACAAGCTGTCCCGCCCCCGGCGCAGGTGGCCGTGTACGAGGAGCTGGCACGCATCTTCAGCGAGGAGAACAACCAGTGGGCCCAGCGCGAGCTCCTGATGCGCGAGGGCACCGCCAAGTTCGCCGACACGGTCGGGGAGCACGACAAGCAGCTGCAGAAAGTCTTCCAGCGGCAGCAGACCCACAGCGGGGTGAGTGAGCCTGCCTTCCACCTTCCAGCCAGCACCCTCAATTAAAACTTCAAGTGCACGGCCTCCGCCGAAAAAATAAAATGTTTGCTCGAATGTACGGGGAACGGAAAGTTGTTGTAGCGGCCATGGTATGGCTAGCTCACGGTGCTCACGGACAGTCGCGAAATCGTGGTTGAGAGACAGAAATAGTATGGTGTCCTTGAGCTCAAGTCCACGATGTAGTTGTGAGTACCGTCGAGGGGGAAACAACTCTGGAAATTTTTGTAATTCAAAACTTCTAAAAACTTCTAAAAAATAAAAATTAAGGAAAGGAAATTAAGGAAAAGTTAAGAAAAAATAAGGAAAAATCAAAGCAGACATTCCAAACAAATTACAAAAAATTGACGAAAATTGAGGAAAATTCACAGCAACAAAAAAAAAAACAACGTTTGTACACCAAAATTCCGAGTTGTTTCCCCCTCAGTACATGAACCTGTGTCCCTCGCTCGCGCAGAACATCAGCCACGGCACGATCCCGTACCTGGGCACGTTCCTCACCGACCTCACGATGATCGACACGGCCATCCCGGACCTGGTGGGCGAGGGCATGATCAACTTCGACAAGCGGCGCAAGGAGTTCGAGGTGCTGGCGCAGATCAAGCTGCTCCAGGGCGCGGCCAACGCGTACAACATCCCGCACGACCAGCTGTTCGACGCCTGGTTCGACTCGGTGCTCGTGCTGGACGACCGGGAGGCCTACGCGCTCTCGTGCCAGATCGAGCCCGCCCCCGCGCCCGCCCCCGCCAGCAATGGCCCCGGGGGCGGGGGCGGGGGCGGGGGCGGCGCCGCCCCCAGGCACAAGAGGAAGCCCGGGTAAGCGCGCTTAAAAACTGCTTCTCTTCTAACACTGCAAATGCAAGAGTGAGATGTCTCATCTGAAAAGAGCAAGATTTTTTCCTCTGTATGACTACTGCAATTTTTTAGATATGAAAAAAAAATAGTTATAAACTTTCTTACTGTGTTTACCAGTCACGGACACCGTAAGAACGACTCGATCGCGAGCACGTCGAGCAGCTCCAGCAGCCAGTTCTACTGTGACCTGGACAGCATGCCTCCCTCCCCCTCCCCGCACAACTCGCTGGACAGGAAGGTGAGGCTAGGCGCCTGGCGGCCCCGGGGTAGGCAGCCCGCCGGCCAGCCGTGTCGCGCGGTCGTGCCTACCCTCCGGGCGCTCACGCTACGCTCAAAACAAAGCAGGCCCCGGGGCGTTTTTTTTGCAGTGTAGGATTTTTAAGATTTTTAAATCCATGACAATAATGTGCCCTCCTTGTCGTCCTGCAGGCGTCGCCCTCCCAGATGTCCTCGTCGTCCAGCAACTCGTCGCTGCCGTCCCTGGACGTGTCGGTGGGCAGCAGCAACCACAGCGCGCACGCGCACGCGCGGCACCCGCACGGACACACGCCCCACGCGCCCCACCACCCGCCGCACCTCAACGCGCAGCTCAACCTGTCCGCCGCCCAGCCGCTCGACACGCCGCTCGACTTCTACATCATACGCGTCACCGTGGAGCCCGACGGGCCCGAGACCGAAGGTAGGTCATGCCTTCCGCACATCCACGCCACGGCCACTTTCGGCGAAACGACAGCGATTTACCAATGTGTAAGTTGTTGTTTTTGTTTGCAACTGTAGCCGTGGCGCGGGGGGAAAAAACACTGATTTTCGGATGAAAAAATGTCGTGGATTTTCGTGAATTGTAATAGATTTTTCCGAAATTTTTCTTACTTTTGCCAGATTTTTCCGAATTTTCCCTAATTTTGTTCAATTTTTATTTTGGAACTTATTTTCATTTTTCCTGATTTTTCCTAAATCACTAGGTGTACATTAATATCAGACTTGCTTCCCGCTTGAGCTGTTGAGATGGACTTTTTAAATTTGATGTTCATTTAAACTTAATTGCTACCCAATTACCTGTGGGTCCATATTTCTGTAGTTGTCTCTTTTATTGTGTGACCTGACATGTTTCGTTGTTGTTCGCAGGAGTCATTATGTACAAAAGTATAATGCTCAGCAATAATGAGAGAACGCCCCAAGTCATCAGGAATGCCATGCTCAAGTTGGGAATCGAAGGGAACCCAGACCACTACACACTCTCCCAAATATTACCAGACAAAGGTGAGTTGTGATTTATATGTTTTTAGCTCATCTATTGAAGGCATGTTTTGATTTTATCTTTCCTTTGACAGAGATGCTTCTTCCACCAAATGCCAATGTCTACTATGCAGTGAACACACAGTTCAACCTAAACTTTATTCTTCGAAACAAGAAGGTCGCAAAAGAATCAGTACCAGTACCACCCTGTAGAACAAAATCGTCAAAGAAATTACTGTCTGGATCCTAATTTTTGAATTCTCTGTGGTATATATTTTAAATGAATTTTGAATTCCTCTAAATCTTTACTCTCAGGCTGATGTCTTAGATGGATGTCTTAGAGGATAATGCAGTATCTCTGGCTACATTCTTGTACTGGTCTGGCCATAGCATGGGATAACAATACTTCACTTGTTAAGCAATACCCACCGTTTCCTTGAAGTCACTGCAAAATTTCTGTTATAAAACTTTTTTTAGGGATCATTTTATTTTCTCACACTTAATGTGTGGGTTTTATTATGTTAACTAAGTATAAATTTTTAAGTTAAGGTTTCCCAACTCTGTGCCAAGAATTCTACAATAGTCAAGTGATCGCAGACCCATAGGATTGGTAAAAATGGAAGGATTAAGTAACTGTATTTGTTTTGTATTGTTACCACTACTTATGTACCTTCATTTTAAACTTAAGTTATCCCAGAAGAGATGGTGTGACGGTTGCTTGAGAGGGAAAGGTAAGGAACTGTGGTCTGGATCTTCTTAAGACTTCGCAGACTTCATTTAGTATCAATTATTTTTATTATAATGCCCCATTTCCCTGTTTATATAAGTATATATATATGCTCATAAAATATAAAATACACTCTTAGATTTGACTAAAAATTTAATGCTTGTGTAATAAAACTGTATTATTTTAAAATCTTAGATTGTAGTAGACTTCAAACAGTCTAAGTTGTCTGTCACATCCCAAAGAGCTCTCATTTTCAACTCTTTCTCAGGTACGTTATCTGAGAGTAACCTAGTCACACTTCAAACCTCCTATAGTACATTGTTGTTCTTATATTTGCTCTGTTATTAGCATTTTATAATTTGTACAATGAATTGGTGAGATTTGTTGGGCTACTTGTTCAATATGAGTGGGCTATTACTCTTATATTTATTGAAATGTCTTTGACTGATACTGATTGTACATAGCACAATGATAAGATTCTTTGTGATAATGATTTTTGTTTTCAGAAATCATTTAAACAACATTGAACAACCTCAAATAAGGCACTAATTCTACATCATTATTGACATTTGTGTATATAGCTACGCTTGCACATAAAGAAGAACACATGTGATTATGTTTTTGTTATGTTGTTTTATTTATAATTCATTATTTTATTTGGGAAAAAATTTCATTCATTTGTTAATATTACTTTAGATATTTAATTTGTTATTACAGTATACTGAAAGATCTGTGAATATGTAAGAAGTAAGCTCATTTATTTATAATTAATTCATTTAAACAAGAAACGATGTCAATTTTCAAACTTTTCTTGACTTCCTCCTTGTTAAAAATAAATATTTTTTTTAAAAAGAAATCCTGCAGTGCCTCTATCTCACCCTCAGGTGAAAAGAGTTGTAAGGTCAGCCACACTTCAAGCACTTCCCTTGCGATGCCACCAAACAACCTGAGAACGTTTCAAGAATGTCCTCTGGGTGTCCTGAAAGTTTTCAGGGAATGTGGGCTGCTGTAAGGGCCTCATCTGAGCGGAGCGGAGTGACTCCACGTCTACTCGTCTCTTGGCGCGGGGTAGCGCCGGCGGCGGTCGGGCCGCGGGGCTACCAGGGGCTACTCCGCGCGGCGCTCCGCCCAGCCGACCGCGGCCGTCTCAAAGTGGTGTGCCGCGGCCTATCTTTGTCCAGCCTGGTGATTTCCCCTGGATTTTCCGAGTCGTCCCTAGGTTATGATCGTTATGATGTTACAGTCGTCTCAGCAGACGATCCTCTTGTTTGTTGTGATGGATCGAGAGGATCGAGCCCCCCTCCCCCCTCCCCCCCCCCCCCGGTCCTGACCCGACCAGGCTCACTAACAGCTTTCAGATCTGCAAAGTTCGTCAAAAATTATACTATAATAATTTACGAAAAAGTCTATTTTCCGTCACCTTAGCTTATTTTTGCCAAAATGGCAGTAAGCACGTCCACTCAAATGCGGAATTTTTAATGCATCAGCAACGAGTGTGGTTAGGTTGGATTGAAGTTGGCAGCCCCGCAGTAACGGTGGCAGGGGGCAGTGACAGTTTGAAATGAGCAGCGCTCAGTGACGCGTCTCGTTCGGTCGGTACGGCGTTTTTATTCGTTTTCGCGGTTTGAACAAAACTTTTAGCATCTGTGCAAAGTATCGGTGTGAACATAAGATATTCAAGTAGTGTCAGGTAAGACTGTTCTTCGGTAAAAGTCATAAATCGGGACTGTGTGTGATGTCAAGATCGCCAATAAGATTGCCTACGTCTTGCCGCTGGTAACCTATGTCAGCCGCCATCTTGTGGAAAGTTGACTGGATGAACGTCCACGGGGGACTCCGCTGGTAAGTGTTTTACCTCGACGGTCTTGTTCAATGTTAGTCATCCTGCTGGCAAACATAGCAGTTGTTGCGGCTTTATCCGAGCTGGGACAAAATCCAGGTCGGACAGGGCTTTTTCGAATTTCGGGGAAATCGCCAGGTCGCACAAAGATAGGTCGGACAATCTAGCTGCACCGCGCGTACCTCTGCCCCATGTCGCCTGCCGCCCCCACCCCGCCCCGCCCCGCCCCGCCCCGCCCCGCCCCGCCCCGCCACGCCCCGCCCCGCCCCGCCCCGCCCCGCCCCGCCCCGCCACTGTTGATACTCCACTCCTCCATTCGGCCAAACTTTTCCTTATACATTTTTATTACGAGCTCCGCTGCCCCCGTGTCCCGCAGCCGGGCCCGGCGCGGACGCCACCGTTGTAGGCACGGCGGCGGTGCGGCTGTCCCCGAGCCGCCCCCGCCGCCCCCGCCGCCCCGCCGCCCCCGCCGCCCCCGCCACCCTCGCCGCCCGCGCCGCCCCCGCCGCCCCCGCCGCCCCCGCCTGGGCAAAAACATATCGAAAGCATACAAACATTTTCAAGCTTAACTTTGAAAACTGAAAAAAATATAAAATAATTCGCGATGATTGAACCACTGTCCACCGGTGCTGTCGACAGTGTTGGTACCGATGACGCTACGCGGCCGGCCTATCAGTGCACGGAGAGCAGGCGTGCTGATGACACCGGGTTCGTTTCTTCGGTGACTGTGGCTTCTCGCGCAGCATGACTCCTAGCGGGCCGGCGTCTGATACCGTGGCGTCGTAGCCGTGCCGGCATAGTGTCCGCCCGAAGAGTGGCAGAACGAAGGTTCGAATCTTAGCCAAATATTTAATTTTTCTGAGGACAACAATTTGGATAGTGGAATTCAAGCCCCCCATTTCAACCGAGCTCCCTCGTGGAATAGCCGACGGTCTAGTGGTCTAGTGGTGCCGCGAAAGCCGTGGGGTGTCTGTGAGACTCGGCACATGGGGCCTGGTTCAAACCCAGGTAGGTTCTTCACTGGTAGCGACAGCGGGTTGCCAGGAAGTTCCGTCCCATGCCCACGACTGGTGGTCGGTCGTGGGGTCATAAGTCCTAGAATCTGGCTCCAAAAATAGCTATTCCATGCTCTGGGGACAGGGCAGTTCGGTTAACCACCGTACGACTAAATCTGGCAGTACGGGGATCAAATCTGTCGAATTGCGCGACAGGATCGCAGTCAGAAAAGCACCGGTTCCCATAAGAACACCGAAGTAGTTGGCTGCCACGGGGGGTAAAAGCCCTGTGCCTGGCGGGAACCGCAACCTCCTTCGGGAGGTTTACTGCCGCAAAAATTTTCCATGTTTTCACGCCACCCTTTCACTTGCAGAGCAAGTACGTAATTTTTCAAGTTTAAGGCGGGATTGAGCTCGGCATTCAAGCCGAAGGCTTGCCTGGCTAGTAACAGTATATGATCCGGGCCCCGCCAGGGGTTTTGGGCCCGGGATCCAGTTTCACACGTTTAAGCTCCCGTTGCCCCTTGAAGGTAGGCAATTCCGGGCCCCTTTCAGCCCTTCTCTCATGCTTTCAGCTACTTATCCCGGCGGGCCCCTGACCCTCCCAGTCTGGCCCTCCCGCCCCCGCCGCCCCCGCCGCTCCGCCGCCCCCGCCGCCCCCGCCGCTGCAGCCGCCAGCGTACTCAGCCCGGGCCAGGCTGTTGCTGCTGGCCCTGCCGGCCCGGCCCGGCCCGGCCCCGCTCGCTCCTCAGCTGCCTGCCGCTGCCGCTCGCTGCCGCTGGCCCCCTGGCCGCCAGCCGCCAGGCCGCCGCTCAGTCCGAGGCTGGAGTCGGCGGCGCGCGCAACACCGACCGGAGCCGAGCCGGAGCCCGGAGCCCGGAGCGAGCCGGGCCGCCAAGCACGCGACCCCGGACCCGGACACGGGCCGCGCCGCGCCGCGCTGGGCCGGGGGACTTCCCTGTGGCAGCGCCTCTAGCGGCCGACGCCCGGAGCCCGGAGCCCGAAGCCCGAAGCCTGGAGCCCGGAGCAGCAGCGCCGCGCCCGGAGGTCGTCCACGTCACCGTCGTGCTCTACATGAGGGAGGCGGCGCTCGCGCACCAGCGGCACCAGCCCGCCGGCAGGACGGGCAGCAGGACGAGCAGCAGGACGAGCAGCAGGACGGCGAGCAGGTCGAGCAGGACGGCGAGCAGGACCGTCATGCACGCCACGGGCCGGGTGGACGTGGAGCCGCAGCTCGTAGTACGCTTCGGACGCTTCGTCGCGCAGGTGAGTCTGACTGAGCGAGTGAGAGAGTGAGTGAGTCCGTGAGTGAGCAAGTGAGTGAGCGAGCGTGTACGCGCGCGCGCGTGTGTGTGTAGGACGTGTTGGCCGCCAGTATGTCATGGCTGCAGGAATGGCGAGGGTAATGGAATAGACCTGTCGAACGATAACACACCGCACGCTGGACCGGCCCGCCTGTCGGGGGCGGGCTGGGGGCTGGAGGCTGGGGGCCGGGCGCGGGCCGGGCGCGGGCCGGGGGCGGGCCGGGCGGGCTGGGGGCTGGGGGCGGGCCGGGGGCGGGCCGGGGGCGGGCCGGGGGCGGGCCGGGGGCGGGCCGGGGGCGGGCATGAGAGCATACCCCTAAGCCGTCCGCCGCGGGCCGGTGTGTCGCTGCAGTGAGAGGACCCGAAACAAAGCCTGCGCCCGGTGCACGCGCTCCTCCACCCCCCGCGGAGGTGCGGGAGGGAGGGGGAGAGATGGCCCTCTCACCGCCCCGCCCCCTCTCCCCTCTCTCTCTCTTTCCTCGCCTCTCCTTATCTCGCATTGAGCAACGAAGACAGATCCCCGCCGATGTAAAGGCGTCCAGGGTATTGGTCCGGCGCGGCTGAGCGAGGCGTGTCGTGTCCCGTGCCGCGGCCTGCGGAGGGGAAGAGCAATGGGGCGGGGCGGGGCGGGGCGGGGCGGGCGGGGCGGGGCGGCATTGCAGACAAGGCCGAGCGAGCCGGGGGGAGAAGAGAAGGGGCACGTTCAATCCCTCTCGTTCATCTCGCCCGACCGTCTCCACCCGACTATGTCGCTCCGCACGGAAAAAAAAAAATTCCAATCAGGATTGGAAATGAAAGCAGATGATATTGAAATCTTATACTAGCTGAAAATTTCTATGGTGTTATATTTATTTTGATTATTATAGTTTAGAAGTGACCGTTTTGAAGTCTTATATAGTTGTATACACACGTCATCTTTTCATTTTATAACGTTTTCCGAGAACGGGTAAAAATTACACTCGGGAGAACCGCGCCGCCGGGCGCCGCAAGGCAACAATACCATGGGTAGGAGCCTCGCCTGGCTTCCCCCTCCCCAGGCCTGCACACGCGCCGCAGCACGGCCGCAGCCCGGCCCGCTCTATACTATTGCGAGAGTACAAGCCGATGAAACATCTCTTTAGTTTATTTTTATTTTATTTTTTTTGCTAAGATGTAAGATGTATCATCTGCTAAAAATACCGTAGTTGAGCCAGCTGACTTATCATCTGGGGGAACTAAGGCATCGGCTAGTGTGCACTCAGTTGAGTTCTTCTAGATAGCCTGGTGGATATTTTGCATCCATCCTATCCTATTCTATCCCCCCTGTTCGTCCGCCCGTCCAAAAATTTGAGGAAGGTACGGAAATATCGCAGCAACATGATACTAATGTGGTGCAGGCGCGTGTGTGTGTGAGAGAAGGAGAGAGAGAGAGAGGGGGAGAAAGAGAGAGAGAGCTAGCTAGCGCGCCCCCGTGGTCCTCTTTAAAATTCCTTCATTACGAGTCCCCCGGCCCCCGTCGGCCCCTCCGCGGGACGCATTAAGCCCGCCACGCCCCACCCCGCCCCGCCCCGCCCCGCCCCGCCCCGCCCCGCCCCACCCCGATCCCGATCCTCTTCTTTTTCCTCACGCGGCCGAGCGTGCATCCTTTATCATCCCCACAGCGCAAACTCGATTATTGTCTCTAAGGAATGGGCTCTCTATCCCTGCGGGATGCGGTGGGGCGGGGCGGGGCGGGGTGGGGCGGGGTGCCGATCAGGTCGTTAAGGACCTCCGGCAGGTGCTCCGCGGGAGCGGGTTGGGCCGACCGCGCGGCGAGCCGGGTCAATCTGGTCCGCGGTGGAACAGGGCGTTCCGCCCCGCCCCGCCCCGCCCCGCCCCGCCCCGCCCCGCCCCGCCCCGCCCCGCCCCGCCCCGCCCCACTTCGGCCAGCCCGCCCCGACCCGCTCGGTGCCAACCTGACCCGCCCCGCCTAGAGAGAACCTCTAGCCGCACCCCGCCCCACCCCACCCCACCCCGCCCGTAGCCTCTCCAGGGAGCAGCCGCCTTGGATGGGATCATTCCTTCTTTGTCGCTCTTTCATCATTTTTACCCTCACCCGTCTCTCTCGCACAGTCACTTACCTGATGATTTTTTCTTCTCTCTCCCCCCCCCTCTCTCTCCCTCTCCCTCTCTCTGCCTCTCTCACTCTCCTTCTCCCCCACCTCTCGTGTCCTGAGGGTTTAGGGTTGCCCCCCGCCCTCCCACTTGAGCATCGCGGTGCCTCCCAGTGCCACGGGGGCAACAGGGGCCTCGGGGCCCGTGTGGGCGAGGACGAATAGAAAGGCTATTACTGCCAAGGAAAACACAATGCACTGCGCCTGCCTGACACACTTGTGTGTGGGAGCAGAGGCTGTGGCGAGCTCCCCGGGGGAGACGGGAGGGAGGGGGTGGGGGCGACAGGCGCGCGGGGCAGCAAAGAATGTGTTTGGCACGATAGGTCAAATCTTCTGCCGACACTGCTGCTCGCTCGCCCTGCTGTCCCGCTGCCCTGTTGCCTCGCTGCCCTGCTGCCCTGTTGCCTCGCTGTCCTGCTGTCCTGTTGCCTCGCTGTCCTGCTGCGCGTGAGTCCCTCTACCCTCCCTTCTCCTGCTGCCCTGAAGAAAAATCTTCATACGCTGACCTCCCGTTCTGGAAACAGGGTAAACATATTTTATGAAACGGGCGCAGAAAAGGAAAAAAAAAATGAAGTCTAATAATTTAACGTTCCGATGACAGTTGTCTGGCTTTTGTAAAACCAGCACAAAACCTTCGTCGGCAGCCCGTACTTTCAGCCTGGGCTGTTCTTTCACACCCTTCGCGGTTCTTTATGATCGTTGCCAGGTCACCTCACCTTGTTACCTTTGCTGACATTGGGGATGTAGCATTTCTCCGCTCAGGTGTGATGCACAGTTGAGTTCCGTAGGCTAGTCGGTCTGGCGCCGTCGAGGTAGGCAACCCTTACGGCACCTGGTGGCGCTGGGCGCGCCGCTTGAGGTGGGTCGGGGTGCAATAACAATAACAGCACATTCGGTAGCACAGTAGTGGGCATCACATAAGCAGTCTGATTTATCACGCGCCGCCCGGTACGATATTCCCCGGGCAACAGTCACAGGTTCACGGTGCACTTCACTAATCACTCACTGCTGGTTTCACTATTTCACTACCGACATGACGACGCGCTCCGCCGCGGACACGGGTTCCGGCTCGCGGGGCCGACCTGACACGGATCACTACTGGACGCTCAACTGGTACTCTATCGCCATCTCCGGCGACTCGCTCGGGACCGTCCGTCCCACACGACTGCCCCTAGACGACTCTCTCTAACCACTAACTACCCCGCACCTCTGCAGCCCGTGCGTCGGGGTGCGTGGTGTGCTCTATCTCAAATACGTGCCGCGACGCGCTGGCCGCGACGCGCTGACGGGCGCCGCCCGGCGTTTCGGCCGGTCGCTCACCCGGCCAACCTGAGGTAAAAGGGCCTACCCGCGGTGCGTTGCCATGCTGATCGGCTGCTGACCGCCTAGGTACTCAGCGGTACGCTGATAGTTCACACCACTGCTCGCTCTGCCGGTGTGTCTCTGGCGGCCGCCTCTCCGGGTCACGCCCGTTCAGTCCCACCGCCAGCCTGATGTACAGGAGCGCGCCGGCCGTAACAGAAGCCAACCACTCTCCTCAAGATGACGGAACGAAGACCACGGTGTCCTAATTATGAGGCTCATTTAACTCTCAAATGCATCGCGCGGCTCCGCCCTGCTCCCCGACTGAGCGTTCGCGGTCGGTTCGGCCCCGCCCCGCCCCACCCCGCCCCGCCCCGCCCCGCCCCGCCCCGGAGAGCGGGGAAAGTTTTCGGGTGCGGCGGGGCGGATGGAGATATGCCGGCTCACTTGCGCGCTCGACGGCGCCACGCGGATTTAAAAGGCATTTTTTATCATTTGGACGGACGCGCACTGCGGCTCGGCGCAGGGGGGGGGGGCGCTCCTTTTGAGTCGCTGTTGCTGTGTTGCGGAGCAGCCGCGCGAGCTAGCGACAGCGCGCGCCATGGCGTGGCGTGCACGGGCCTCCGCCACGGCGCGGCGCGGCGCGGCCCGGCGTCTGTTTTTGTTCGTTTGCGTTTGTTTATTTGTTTGTCTATCTGTTTGGCGACGGGCGGGACAAAGCGACTCGCGTTTCGCCCCCGCGGCACGTCGCACCAGTCGCACACTCACGCGTACGTCCCGCTGAATAGCCCCCTCTGGGCTGCCGCGCCCGCCCGCCATGTCTTTCTCGTTTCACTTTATTTTTATTCTTTAATTATTTTTTTTATTATTTATTTTTGCCGCGGAGCGAAAAACAAAACACACAGCAGCTTGACAATTTTAGATGCGTAATCAGATTTAAGTGTTCCTTTTTCGCTCCGCCGGCTGATTACTTCCTTTTTTATTTCTTTTCCTAGGCGGAAAAATAAATTCCGCAGGCTCGCACCCCCTCCCCCTGCGCCCTCTGTCGTGTATCTCGCTAACGCGCTTACTACTGCCCGCCTCACTCTCACGCGGGAGAGAAAAATGGAAACGGAGCCGAGAGAGACTGCCTGTCGGGAGAGGAGAGAGAGACAGAGAGAGAGAGAGAGAGAGAAACTCACAGCCGCGGGACCAGCGTGGCTCATTCCCTCTGCCTATTAGAGAGTGCAATAAGTTTTTAATATTTTTGTACGTAGAAAAGTAAGACGCCCCAAGTCAGAAAAAAAAACACGTGGGATGTATTGCTTTTATTATTTTGGGGGGGTGAAGTGTCCGGTGAATTACCTTCTTGTGCTTTTGAACGAACAAAACCTCCCCCCCCCCCCTTCCCTCCCTCCCTTACAGGTGCGTGCTGAGGGAGCTGTGGGCTGCGCAGAGCCAAGCCGGAACACCCTCACCCCGCCCCGCCCCACCCCGCCCCACCCCGCCCCCGCGCGCCGCAAAGCCAAGCATGTTCTGCTTCCTGCAATCTTGGACCGCTTAACGCAACTAATCTCAATTAGCTCGTCCATCTCATTCCACTCCAGTCCGACCTTCGCGGGAGGTATTTGTCTTCCACGCCTCTGTTTCAGTGGGGAGGGAGGGAGAGAGAGAGAGGGGGGGGGGGGGGCTGAAGTTAGGGAATGAGGGAAATGAAGAAACAGTGCGCATAGCAGTTGAGACGTTTAACCATTGGATAAAAGTTTTTCTCTAGAAAGTTAGTTTGTCAATACTAAACTAATTATAATAGTTCCGTCGCACATTACAAACTATTTCATCATTTTCCAGGGTCATGGTAGATATTTCCGACTGATGTTATAATATTTATCAGGGGGTCGCTGCGTGTTTCACCGTGTACCGCATCGGGCAGTTTCCTCCTCATTATTGGCCTTTAATGTGCCTTTGATGTTGGCGCCAGTGCAGTTAATGGGGGCAGCAGCACACCGCGGGGGAAAAGTTCGAGAGCCAAGCAGACCGCACAGCGTAGTACATATAACTCAGGAGCATACGTACGGCAGAAAAAAAAGGGGTAAAAACAAATACTTGCCTTATCCACGGTGTGAACAGACTTGCAGTGTGGTCTGAACAGTTCCAGTCAGTGTTTGCAGTGTGCCGCGACCAGTGTGGGTAATTGCTGACCAATTAGTTTGTCGGGGCCGCGGCCCGGGGGTGACGTGTTGGTTACCCTGAGCCCGCAGGGGCGTTACACGTAAATCTGTCCGCGTTGAGCAACGACACGACGCAAAAGTATAAATAGTTTCTATCGTAGCAAAGGGACAATCATAAAATATCCTCTGGGGACAGCAGTATATTTTGATGGTTATTTCGACCGAAATTTCGTTTGTCATAACCCTTCACTGCAAACTCAAGTGTGTACTAAGCACACACACTTGAGTTGCTGTGTAATACTGGAGTGGCTGAGGTGGGTGTGATTTTTATGGTTGGCTGCGTCCTGAGCTAACCTAACTACGGTTGCACGTCAACTTTTCATTTTCCTCGAGGACCCAATAATACCCGCCCCGCCCCGCCCCGCCCCGCCCCGCCCCGCCCCGCCCCGTCCCGCCCCGCCCCGCCCCGCGCCGACAAGCAGCGCTCTTTACTTTGGAGCCTCCCCGTCGTCGACTTTTTTTCCCCCTCACGACTCCGCCGGTCTTTTCTACATGGATTATTCGGTCCGGACCGCGAGAAGAAATCTCTGTCGTCGTTCGAGTGGCACCGCGGGCGGGGCGCCGGGGAGTGCTGGGGGCTGTGCCGTGACAAGCGCGCGCGGCCTGGCCCATCCAGCGCGCCCCACCCCCGCCCCTCTGCTCGCAACACTTTTACCCCCTTACCCCCGCCACTTTCATCCCCTTCCCCCACTACTTTCACCCCCACCCCTCCCGCACCCCCTTACGCCTTTTCTTCTTTCCGCGCGCGCCCCCACCACGTCATTCTGTGGAATGTTTTATGGCCTCAAATTTGCGGCGTGGTGCGGTGGAGTGTGGCGGGGCGGGGCGGGGCGTGGCGGGGCGGGGCGGGGCGCGGCGGGGCGATGACGCTGCAGCTATGGCGTTGCTGGTGCGCGTTATGGCGCTGTCGCCTTTTGTTGTTCGCTGTGCATTTAGCGTCATTTCCCTGTAGTGCGGAGGGCTTATACGTGTGAGGGTAGAAGGGGGGGGGGAGCTATTAAGCCGTAACATTGCCGGTCATACCCGCGACACTGAATAAGTCGTTTCGTGTGCGAGCAAAATATAATTCTTTCGCAAACTGCACGCGGGCTCACGCGCCGCACCATACACTGCAAAATAAAATATTTTCATAAATTTACGCATGGAAATAGACATCTTCTAGTGTGGCGGTGCGGAGCGAGGGAGAGGCGGCGGGTGGGGGCGCACAGGGAGGGGTGCGGAGGACCACGGGGGTACATCGGGCGAGGCGGAGGGGGCAGGAGGAGAGGGAGGGGGCAGGGGAGGGAGAGGGGAGGGTCAAGGTGGTGGCGGCGCGCGCAGAGAGGCTGGTCGTGGCAGAGGCAACAAGAGAAGAAACAACAACTAACTACAAATCAGCAGGCAGTGCTCCGGCCGGGCCCAGGGTCCCCGCCGCCCCCGCCGCCCCCGCCAGGGCGACAAGGGCCCGGGCGGGCGCCCTCCCTCCCCTACAACGACGCCCACTCCCTGGCCGACGCGTCGTCCCCCGCTTTTATATTCGGGTTATTGCAAAATTTCCCTTACTACTTCACCGAGCCGCGGCGTTCAGTGACTTAGTTTTTGTCACACAAAAGGCACTCCAGAGATGAACATGTCTGTTGCAGTATCGCCTGCTTTCAGATCCAATCGGTTTAGAATTTTTTTAAATCTATTATTTTAAGCAGGAAGTTAGTGTATAATGCAGGCCCGTTGATTGGCGACGCCCAGAAAAGAGGTCTGGAGTGACCTGGAAAACCGGGGCACTTGAGTAAGGGCCGCAGGCAGGCGCACCCCGCAGCCGCTCCTCTACAGGAATAGTTTGCTTGTTACGCCACCAAGGTGTCTGTCAGCGGGGCGGGGCGGGGCGGGGCGGGGCGGGGCGGGGCGGGGCGGGGCGGGGCGGGGCGGGCGGGGGTGTTCCAAGCGTCACGTTGCCTGGGCTGCTGGGCAGTCCCTCTGCTGTCGGGTTTGTTCACGGAGCACTGCTGGATCCTATACATAGCTAAGCCCCCCACCTCCCCCCGGCTTCCCTTCACATTTGAGATTCCGCGACTTGGCTTTACTTGAGCAGTGTTATGATTCCCTATTCTACTTCTTTATTCGTGCCCGGTCTATGACAGTCCATGCTCGCTATGTTCTTCTTCCTCTTCTCCTTCTTCCCTTACAGTGTGTGTGCGCGCGCCCGCCCGTGACGTCACACGCTCCTCCCCCCCACCCCCCATCCCCTCCTTCTGCTGCTCACACTCTTAATTAAAATAACCCGACGGCGTGCGAGAGACTCAGGAACCGCTGCAGCCCTGCCGCCACCAGCACATGCACTGCCAAAAAAACATGGAAACAAAAATAGAGGGTAGAAATACATATATTTAGGAATTTTCTCCACCCACCCGACTGTGAAATATGAAGGGGCAGCGGCCGGCCCGCCGCCGAGTGCGTATGCCCCGGCACGCTCCGCCCGCGCCGCGTAAGCCTCTCTCTCTCTCTCTCTCTCTCTCTCTCTCTCTCTCTCTCTCTCTCTCTCTCTCTCTCTCTCTCTCTCTCTCTCTCTCTCTCTCTCTCTCTCTCGCTCCACGCTGCACAGAGTCTTATTCGTGCCGCTGCTTGCTGTTTTCCTCTGCCACATGATGTCGCGCGCTGGGCCTGGCCGTCACTGCTACACGAACCCTTCCCTTCCCCTTCCCTTCCCGTCCCGTCCCGCCCCGCCCCGCCCCGCCTCGCCTCGCCTCGCCCCGCCCGGCCCCGCCCCGCCCCGCCTTGTCCCGGCCCGCCCGTAGAGCCGTGATTCTGACAAAAAGAGTGTCCTCTGGAGTCTCCCGGTGCTCTCAGCCCCTGCCTACCGCAAACATTTGCGAAAGCGCTTTCGGCTAGCGATGAGACCCACGGCACGCGGTAGATGGAACGCCCCCGGAACGCTCCCGGAACGCCCCCGGAACGCCTCGGGAACGCCCCTGCCTGCGCCCTCGTCCCTCGTGCTTTCCTCAGAGTAATCAGAAAACG
Source organism: Frankliniella intonsa (assembly GCA_033675135.1). Taxonomy (NCBI): domain Eukaryota; kingdom Metazoa; phylum Arthropoda; class Insecta; order Thysanoptera; family Thripidae; genus Frankliniella; species Frankliniella intonsa. The sequence goes on along the minus strand of CM066246.1, from coordinate 7,419,587 downwards.
GCAATAACCTTGCGGTGTATTCCCCCGTATTTGCACTTATTTGCTTTTTCGTTGCTGCTGTGTGGGTTTGGAAGTATACTTCGTGTTACCCCAGAAAAATGATAAGTTGTAGCAACGATCGTATGGTCTGCGCGTTCTTCTTACAGAGTACCTCGCCACCCACCTGAGGACATTAAAATTCTCTGCACAGTTGAACACGTTCGAAAGATGAGTACATCTGGGTAGGGGAAGCGCATAAGTCATCTGTCTGGGACAGGTGCCAGAGACGCGGGCGGTGCGCGCGCGCGCTGCTGGAGAAAAATGAACATGAACGACCGCCATCTGGCCTGGAGCACTTAACTTTTTCCGGTAATTGGCGGGAATATTTTGTAAACCGCACAAAGCAAATTTTTTCGAAGAAGGCCGTGAAACATAGAGAAGACATTCTCCCATGCATTTAGATAAGCGGAATCCTAGCGGATTAGCCTATAATTACAATATAATTTCAAGCGCAAACTTAGTACGCTTAAAAAAAAGGAAAAAGGGGGTTGTACTACGCTTTAGTTTTACCAGTGAAAAAATAAAACTATATTACACCTCTGCAAGTTTCTAAACTGTGTTCTCCCCCCCCCCCTTCCCCCACCGTCTCGTCTGGCTGAGCACAGTGGTTTCCTCCCAGGACACTCAAGGAGCGGGGCGGGGCGGGGTTGTAGTCACATCTGGACTGACACCGTCTCAAGTTTTGATCGTACCCCCTACCCCCCCTCTCCCCCCACCCTTGTGTGAGTGCAGCTCCAGAGAAAACTCGTGCGCCCTCGTCCTGACCCAGATGTGGCTCCCCTCACCCTGAACCCCGTTCCTCTCCCGATGCAGCCATCCCCACATCCCCCACTCTGATATTCTATCTGCTGGACGCGGCGTTTCTATTTGACTCGCGCAAACAACTATCCGCTCCTGCTGGCGACTTCTATCAGTGGACGGTGCAGCCCGGCCTACACTAAGAGCAGCAAGGCCCCCCCCCCCCCTACCCCCCCGGGGGCTGGAGAAGGCGGTCGCACACGGAGCAAGCAGCCGAGCCACGGTTGGGGGTCGTCTGCACATGTCATTCGTTTTGAGCGTTCGCGCTTCCCTCCCCGAATCCTGCCCCCGTCCTCCCCCCCCCCCACCCTATTTCCTCTCGGGGGATATTTCGACGTCGTTTCAGAACCGCTCAGGGACCTCGTACATCTCAACTAGTTTTTCTTGCATCAGCGGGATAAAAGAGGACTAATGACTTCTTGCTCACTCAGGAAGGTCTCGAATGGCGTCTCTGATTGGCTAAGTGAAGGATCTGAGGAAGGGGGGGGGGGGGGGCATGAAGAGCAGAGAAGCACCAGGGAGAGAGAGGTAACTGTAAAAAATGTGAATAATATTACCTGACCTTGAAGCTGGAGCAGAACCTTGTTGGTTTTTTTTTTCTGCTTGCCGCCTCCACTTGCTGCACGAGTTGCTGCAGAGTTATCGTTGGAGCCTCATTTAAGATAGGACCGTAGCCCCACCCCATCCTGTTCCGCCCCGCCCCACCCCGCGCCACCCCACCTCGCCCCACCCCGCCCCGCCTCACCCCGCCTCGCCGCTCCCCTGGCCGTGAGTTAAGTTACTTTCCCCCATTTAACAACTCTGATTTGCATAATTTTTTGCGTCTGCCGCGGGGTGGCAAGCAGCCGGCCCCTCCCGCCACCCAGTGGGTCCCGGGCCCGCCCCGCCCCGCCCCGCCCCGCCCCGCCCCGCCCCGCCCCGCCCCGCCGGCCGGAGGCAGCAAAGCGTTCGGCTATAAGAACGCACCCGCCCCGCACCACCACTCTGCTATCGTTGTTTTTACTCATTTTGTTTTGCTCGTGGTTTTTTTTTCTAACAGTGTACGGTGCGTACCGTCAGCAAGGAAAATACATTGCTTGGCTTCGGGATTCTTTTACGTTGTCAGAAATGGACTTTGTACGTCAGATTTCTCAAAGAACAATATTTTTTTGCGTGGTAGCCTCGCTCTGTGTGTGTGTGCACGCTGTTTCAGAGGTATGGGGTTGGCGGGATATCGGCTATGACACAAATCACCGGGAGACGCAAATGAACCGTAAGGACTCAGTCGGGCGGGAGAGAGAGAGAGAGAGAGAGAGAGAGAGAGAGAGAGAGAGAGAGAGAGAGAGAGAGAGAGAGAGAGATTTGGGTTGCGTTTATGGGACGTGGTGTTGTAGGGGTTAGAGATGTGATTGGATTTGATTAAGTGGTGGAATTGGGCCAGCCTCTCTCCCCTGTCCTTTTTCAGTCTGCCGTGCCTCCGCGTGGCTAAGTGAGAGTTTTAAATCATCGCTCCAACAGAGCGAGAAAATCAAATCTCGCCCTCAGGAGAGAAAGAAATTTTGTGTGAAAATCATTCTCTCTCCTCCATTTTCGGTGAGTGAAACTAACTTTTTTTTTCTGTTTCCAGGACAGCGGCCGGAGGAAGCGCGTCGGGGCCTAACTAGGCAGCACCTCCACATATGTGAGTACCCTGTTAAATTAATTTATCTACTTATAATGCGTGGGAATCGCGCCTCGGGCGGAGGTTAAACCGGGTACCCAGCGCCCCGGTTCCTGACCGCGAGTGAGGCTGTGGTCCGGACTGTATTCAGAGCTCTGAGTGCGCGCGGGGCGGCGGTGGTGGCATCCGGTCCGGTGCGCCCCGGCCTGCTCCCCCGAGGCCCGGGGCCGCCCGCCCCGCCCCGCCCCGCCCCGCCCCGCCCCGCCCCGCCTCGCGCGCTTGTAAAAGCTGATGGGGATCATCACGGGAAGCTACGGTGTATTTTCAGCGTAAGCAACACGCTGCACCTCACTGTGAGCTACAGTAAATCAGGTTGCATCCCGCGAAAAACTCACGAAAACTCGCGAAAAAAAAATTATAGGTAATACTCGCGGATCGTTTCAAATTCTTAAGGATACTCGCCGAAACTCCCAAACACCCCCAGATACTCACGAGACTCGCTGCACGCCCGCCTGGAGAGTGGGGGTTCCAGCAGGACCCCATCTCGCTGCGGCGCACAATTTTGACGATTTTTTTTTGTTTCGTTATGGCTGACGTTGTTGTTTTTTCGCTTTTACGATACTCTTTACAACACGGCACTTTCCCGCTCCGCGCTGTTTGCGTGGGTTATTTTTTTTCAAGCGCGGGCGAAATGATAAAAATAAAAACTACAATTAATTAAATTGACTGCGACCTGTGCTGTATGCGTGATGTTCGCCAATGCGATGACACACAGGCCTGGGGACCATTATTTAGTTTGGGGCTGCCGGAAGCTTTTGTCCGCCTCCTCGCCTTGTCATACAACCACAACACCGTAGCTAAAATTAATTTAAAAAAAAAAAGTTTTTTTTTTGAAAAAGTAAGAGTCGCTGCAAGAAAAACCCGCAAGTCAGAAAATAACTGTGTACCTCGTCCCCGTCGCTGTCCCCCGCAAGCGCAGGCAGGGGCATGCTGTTTGTTATGTTGTCGTGCTCCGCCGGGGCGGGGCGGGGCGGGGCGGGGCACGGGGCACCGGCTGACCGTTCGACAGCCAGTAAGTGAAATCCCTTCAAGTAGCGCCACCCTTCAGAGCGCCCCCCCCCCCCCCCCACTATCTGCACCCCTCTTCCCCTCTCTCTCTCTCTCTCTCTCTCTCTCTCTCTCTCTCTCTCTGCACCCCCCTCCCCCTCTCTGAACCCCCCTCTCCCCTCCGCCCCTCCTTCGCCGTTCGACTAACAATGCAAAGGTGTTGAAAAGGGAATCACATTGAGAGAGTTTCCCTCCTCCCTGGGTAGGACTAGGAGCAGTCAAGCAGGTGGCGGGGCGGTGGCGGGACCAGAAGGGTGGCGAGGGGGAGTGGGGTTCTGGGACCCTTTTAATGGTAGGAATGCTGCCCGGATCTAAAACGAGTGAAAGGGGGTGGAGGGAGGGGGCCGAGCCCCGCCCGCCCCACCCGTGCTTCGGTCTCATAGCCAACTATAAATTTCGTCGGGGGTGAAGGAAGGTTTGGAGAGGGGGTGGCGGTGGGGGTCGAAGTGTGGTAGGGGCGGAACAGCCGGCCCTCCAACGACTCCCCCTACCCCTCTCCCCCCACCCCCAGCACAATATCTCTCCTCTTACGTCCTTTCCCCCCCCCCCTACCGCCCCCTCGGTCTACCTGCTGTGGCCCGCAGGCGGCTGCTGCCATGAGCGAGAGAGAGAGAGAGAGAGAGAGAGAGAGAGAGAGAGAGAGAGAGAGAGAGAGAGAGTGGGGAGGGAAGCGAGACAGGAGAGGGTAGGATTTCGAGAAAGTGCCCTAAGTATCCATCCAAGCGCGTCTGGTGGCGTTGGTCGCACGGAGCGTGCGGTGCTAGTGCTCGGGGCGGGTTGGCGCGGGGCGGGCGGGTTGAGCCCGGTCGGGCGGGGTAGGGTAGGGTGGTCAGTCGAAAGATGATACTCGAGGTGCGGGCTTTGAATGCCGCGGGGTGTCCAACAACTCTTAATAACTCGTCCCACCTGGCGATGTTCTGAAGGGCCCCCCGGAGCGCGCGACAAGCGGTCGGGATGTGAGCGTGGGGGTTCTTCTTTAAATAAAGTCAAGTCAAATCCGATGTAACGTGCGTCAGTCCACCTGGTGTAAATTGTATTTTTCGTGTTGTCCACCAGAAGTGTGTCCAACTAAAGCGCTGCACAGCGTACGTTGTGTCTTTAAAGAAACCAATGGAATTCGAAAACTAGAAGTGTTGAAAGCTCTGCGTCCAAACACTTTGTGTCCAAACACTTTGTGTCCAAACACTTTGTGAGTGTCTGCTATCGATAGTTGAACACTTCTGATTACTGCGCGCGGCCTGTCCGCAGAATCCTTGCCACTACTTTGTTGGGGGCAGCGCCTCCACCTCAGCGCCCCGCCACACCCCGCCCCGCCCCGCCCCACCCCACCCCACCCCGCCCCGCCCGTGATCAGAGCTGTTACTCGCCAGCAGCAGCTCGTGTCGCGGAAAACTACGCGAACCGCAAAACCCTTTGTTGTAAACTTGTGTCTCCTGTTCGCTTCGCAGAGCGAGCGAGGTTTCCCTTCGCGAAAACGAGTCCAGCACCCCGCCTCCCTCGCCCCGCCCCGCCCCGCCTCGCCCCGCCTCGCTCACGACTACCGCCTTCGCTGGTGTGAACTGCTCATCAAAGCGGAAAACTTCCCAAACCGTCGGCGCGTTACGCGAAGTTGCACGCCGCACCGCACGCCTATGACTCTGGGCCAGAGAGATGAGCCCCTGGTTAGGTCAGAAGGGGGGGGGGGCTTCTGCAAGTGTTAAGCCTTTAAAATCCCTTCGCAAACAGCAGCACAGCCGCCGAGGTACACTGCAAAGAAAATTGAAAAGACGTTGTGATTATAGCGAAAAGTTCTAACGCGTTACCGTGTAACGCTCGATGTAACGTTGACGCGCAGTCGTTACAGTATACCTAAGTGTGTCGACCATCTTTTACCGCAACGTGTTACATTTTAAAAGTAACGTTAAGAGCCGTGTGCAGTAAGAGCTAGGCCCTCGCACGTCGCGTTCACGCTCTGCTGCGTCTGACATTCGTCACGCGTCACGCGTCACGTGTCACGCGTCACGCGTCACGCTCGTGCTGCTCGCGCGCTGCAGCGTCTCACTGAAGTTTGAAAATTTCCTGGAAGGCGGGTCATAACTACAGACTGCTCGAGACGTGCCGTGCCTTCCCCACCCCCAGCCCTCCCCCACACCACCTGCATACCACCTCCCCCCCCCCCCACCCCCAGCCCTCCCCACACCACCTGCATACCACCTCCCCCCCCCCCCAGCCCTCCCCACACCACCTGCATACCACCTCCCCCCCCACCCCCAGCCCTCCCCACACCACCTGCATACCACCTCCCCCCAGCCCTCCCCACACCACCTGCATACCACCTCCCCCCCCCTCTTTCTTACCCCCACCGGTTACTTTTACCCTCAACTACTTTTTGTCCCGTGGTGTGGTGTGTGCGGCTGGACTTGGAGCCAACTCTGCCGCCCGCCCCGCCCCGCCCGGCCCGGCCCGGCGCGCCGCATGTGAGCAGAAAGAGGAGAAAGAGCGAGCTCAAGGGAGGGGGGGGGGGCAGAGTACAAGAAGTGCATGTGCAAAAGGCTCAAATGGCGTTTAGCGCGCGAAACTCCTTGGCAATGACCAGCCGCGGGGAAGTGGAGGGGGCGGTGGAGGGGCGGGGGGGCACTATCCTCCCTCCCCCCCCTCCCCGCCCGACACCTTCGCCGAAGATTGGGGCAGGGAGGGCCGCAATTACTTTGTACTCTACTCGGTATCTCCCGCCCCGCCCCGCTCAGCGTCCTTTATCCCTTTTCTTAGTTTTCCTGCTCCCCGTTCGGCTTTCGGCCACGGTTTATCCTGCTCCGCCCCGCCCCGCCCCGCCCCGGTGCAGGTGGTCATGACGGTAGGTTACTTTGTGAGGAGCGTAGAACGCGGGGTTTTGTGATGTACGCCGTCGGGGTGCGGAGGGAGGGAGGGGTAGGACTAGCACACTGCTGAGGGGTGGGGGGAGAGGGTAGGAGGAAAAAATACGGGTTGTTGAGGGTAGCTCGTGGTCGTGAGGGGTGGTGGGGGCCACGGACTGGAAAAGGCCAAGCCTGATAACGTCCACCGCTCCGAGTGGACCCGCGCCGCGCGCCGGGGAGGGGGGGGGGGGGGGGGGTGTGGTGAGAGCAGGAGAAAAAGAAACGAAAACAAAAAATAACACAAAAAACGGAAAGAACTAATGCTGTAAGGAAAGACCCCGGGTCGGGCCGGGGGTGGCCCGCCCCCGCCGCCCCCGCCGCCCCCGCCCGCCCCGCATAGCAGCGTCTCTGTTTCGAGAGGTGGGTTTAAAAAGTAACATTACTCCCGCCCCGCCCCGCCCCGCCCCAAGCACCGCCTTCTCCACGGGGATGTCAGCCCCGCGGCTCGTCTCGCCAGGGGGACTTCTTTTCTTCTCTCCGCTTCCCCCTTGGCCGCCTTTATTCCCAGTGCAGTCTGTTCCCGGGGGTCATCAGTCCGACCCGACCGCCCCGCCGCCCAGCCCGGTATGCGCCCCCCACCCCACCCCCACCACCCCTAGAGTGCACGGTGGGGCGGGGCGGGGCGGGGCGGGGCGGGGCGGGGCGCTCGCTTTCATATTCTCGTTGCGTAGCAGATTTGAATTTGGCTCGCTTCCGCGGCGTGGCGTGGCGCAGCGTGGCTCGGCGGTCGGAAAGGGGCGGAGAGGGGATGATATCTGTTGTGGCTCTCATCGCCCCCCCCCCCTCCTTTCTGCTCCCCCCCACGCCCCACGCCCCCCAACTTTACCTCACGGCTGATGACGCCACAGGATAGCGTAGCGCTGCAGTGATAGCCTAGCATTTCTTTCCCGCTTCCGGCTGTACTATCTTCTTCTTTATTGTCTCTTTTCGGTCGGGCCGGAATATTTTTTTTGTGATATGAGTAAGGCTGCATGTGTAACGTTAAGGTGCGCCCTCTCCAGCTCGGTACAGTGGCAGTGCCGAGGGCGGCCTCTCAGCCTGCCGAAGAAAGGGGTCCCAGCGCAAACAGAACAGCGGGCAGAGCAACACACACAGCTGTGCAAGGCGGGTGGGGCGGGGAGGGGTGGGGCGGAGCGGGGCGGGGCGGGGCGGGGCGGGCCAGCAGTGCACCCTGCCTCACAACTGGGAGTTAGAGACGGACCCTGGAAAAAAACACTTAACGCAATTATGCGTAAGTGTGCATAATTACTAACGCAAGGTTTTAAAGGAGTGGCTCGCAAGCGCTACAGATCACAACCGCTACAGGTCACAAGCGCTACAGCTCGCTAACGCTACGGGTCGCAAGCGCTACGAGTCACAAGCGCTACAGCTCGGTAGCGCTACGGGTCACAAGCGCTACAGCGAGAAACCGCGCGTTAGGCGGAGCCGAGCCGAGCCGAGCTAAACCTTGAAAAATTACGCACGTGGCGTGAAAACATGGAAAATTTTTGCGACAGTAAACCTCCCGAGGGAGGTTGCGGTTCCCGCCAGGCACAGGGCTTTTACCCCCCGTGGCAGCCAACTACTTCGGTGTTCTTATGGGAACCGGTGCTTTTCTGGCCGCGATCCTGTCGCGCAATTCGACAGATTTGATCCCCGTACTGTCAGATTTAGTCGTACGGTGGTTAACCGAACTGCCCTGTCCCCAGAGCATGGAATAGCTATTTTGGAGCCAGATTCTGGGACTTATGACCCCACGACCGACCACCAGTCGTGGGCATGGGACGGAACTTCCTGGCAACCCGCTGTCGCTACCAGTGAAGAACCTACCTGGGTTTGAACCAGGCCCCATGTGCCGAGTCTCACAGACCCCGCACGGCTTTCGCGGCACCACTAGACCACTAGACCGTCGGCTATTCCACGAGGGAGCTCGGTTGAAATGGGGGGCTTGAATTCCACTCTCCAAATTGTTGTCCTCAGAAAAATTAAATGTTTTGGTAAGATTCGAACCTCCGTCCTGCGACTCTCCGCGCGGACACTATGCCGGCACGGCTACGACGCCACGGTACCAGATGCCGGACCACTAGGAGTCATGCTGCGCGAGAAGCCACAGTCACCGAAGAAACGAACCCGGTGTCATGAGTGCGCCTGCTCTCCGGCCAGTGCTGGGCCGGCCGCGTAGCGTCATTGGTATCGACGCTGCTTATAGCACTAGGTGGGCAGTGGTTCGTAATTTTTTTTTCTTGTTAATTTTTTTTTTGTTTCGACCAAGTGCTCTTTTCAGTGCCTTTTTTGCAGTTGCCCAAGTCACAAAGACGGTATAGCTGGAAAGAGCACTTGGTCCGAACAAAAAAAAATAATAAAAAGAAAAAAACTTACGCGGGTTTTGAACCACTTCCCGCCCAGTGCTATGAGCAGCGACGATACCAATGACGCTACGCGGCAGGCCCAGCACTGACCGGAGAGCAGGCGCACTCATGACACCGGGTTCGTTTCTTCGGTGACTGTGGCTTCTCGCGCAGCATGACTCCTAGTGGTCCGGCATCTGGCACCGTGGCGTCGTAGCCGTGCCGGCATAGTGTCCGCGCGGAGAGTCGCAGGACGGAGGTTCGAATCTTACCAAAACATTTAATTTTTCTGAGGACAACAATTTGGAGAGTGGAATTCAAGCCCCCCATTTCAACCGAGCTCCCTCGTGGAATAGCCGACGGTCTAGTGGTCTAGTGGTGCCGCGAAAGCCGTGGGGTGTCTGTGAGACTCGGCACATGGGGCCTGGTTCAAACCCAGGTAGGTTCTTCACTGGTAGCGACAGCGGGTTGCCAGGAAGTTCCGTCCCATGCCCACGACTGGTGGTCGGTCGTGGGGTCATAAGTCCTAGAATCTGGCTCCAAAATAGCTATTCCATGCTCTGGGGACAGGGCAGTTCGGTTAACCACCGTACGACTAAATCTGACAGTACGGGGATCAAATCTGTCGAATTGCGCGACAGGATCGCGGCCAGAAAAGCACCGGTTCCCATAAGAACACCGAAGTAGTTGGCTGCCACAGGGGGTAAAAGCCCTGGGCCTGGCTGGAGCCGCAACCTCCCTCGGGAGGTTTACTGTCGCAAAAATTTTCCATGTTTTCACGCCTCGTGCGTAATTTTTCAAGGTTTAGCTCGGCTCGGCTCGGCTCCGCCTAACGCGCGGTTTCTCGCTGTAGCGCTTGTGACCCGTAGCGCTACCGAGCTGTAGCCCTAGTGACTCGTAGCGCTTGCGACCCGTAGCGTTAGCGAGCTGTAGCGCTTGTGACCTGTAGCGGTTGTGATCTGTAGCGCTTGTGACCTACGTCCGGTTTTAAAAGTGTGCTGCTGGGTTCACTCAAGCTTACAGTAAAATTCACTGTAAGTTTCTAAAAAGGTGCGTGTGTGTGTTTGGAATTTTTTCCCTTTTTCGGTGCGAAGACGGCGAGGCCAGCAGCACTGTATACGAGGGGGGCAACTTATACCTTTCTCGTCCGTTCGCATGATGGCGACCTAAGCCCCTCCGAGACCCAGGGGGCACTCCTCTCGACGCCCGGCCCTCACAGACAAGCCTGGCCATCCCCTCCAAACAGACATAATCATCTTTCGCTTGTGCGTTCGTGGAAGCAGGGCAGGTAGGATTTACGAAGAACTGGGGGGAGGAGGGGGGGGGCTGATGCGGGCAAGGTGTGCTTCTGTGTGTGTGAGTGTGTGTATGTGAGAGACAGAGAGAGAGAGAGAGAGAGAGAGAGAACATGGCTTCGGAGAACTAAAATAGAGGGAGATCGAAAGGAGGGTGAGGGACTGGTAACGCTATTCAGTCCAGTCACCCGAGGCCGAGTTTGCACCAGTGCATAGTCTCTCTCTTTCCCTCTCTCTCTCTGTCTCTCTCTCTCTCTCTCTCTCTCTCTCTCTCTCTCTCTCTCTCTCTCTCTCCCTCCCTCCCTCTCTGGTGGGCGCGGCGCGTCCCCAATACAAAAGCGGTCTCTCCTTGATCCCTATTAACGACCCCTAATTGCCGCCTGTATTGCCGGTGCCACTGCCCGGCGAAACGCCACGGGAAATAAGGTTTCCCGGGAGGAAGGGGGAGAGGAGGAGGAGGAGGAGCAGGAGCAGGAGGAGGAGCAGGAGCAGGAGGAGGAGCAGGAGGAGGAGGAGGAAGAGGAGGAGGAGGAGGAGGGACGCCGGGTGCCTCCACCTACCTGCTCATTATGGAAGTCAGTAACAAGACCAATCAGAACTTTTCGTCGCAAAGATTTTTGATTGTCCCGCGTCGTTAGGGCCTAAGGTAGCCGGCCCGGCCCGGGCCCGGCACGCCCGACTTGCCATTCTCCTCTGGCGGCGCGGGGCGGGCCCCGCCTACAGGCCTGCAGCGGGCCTGCAGCGGGTCCTGCTGCAGCAGGGCGCCTGCGAGACTCGGGGTAGGCAACCCGGCGCGCGCGCGTGCAGGGCGGGTCGGCCCACCCTGCGACTCGCAGGCGGTGAAGGTTGTAAAAGTGTAAAACTACTACTTTTTCAAGTGTGTGCGACCCGCTTACATGCGGCCAGTACACTCCCGGGCTCATCTGTAATCCCGATGTTTCAGTGTCCAGACATTTCAGTGTCGAGCTGAACGACTCAAACTAGCGCGGGATTTACCTGCGTGGTTTTCCGCGCTGCCGCTGCCGTACCCTATTCGATACATTTGGTGCTGCTGTTGCCTCCCCTCCCCCCGTCCGCCTCGGCCGCTGGGGACTGGGGTCCCGCTGCACCGTGGAATGTGCATCCGGTGCGCTCCCCGCGGAGGCCCCCCCCCCCCCCTACCGCCGCGCCGCGCACAGCGAACAGGTGCGGGTTTCTCTTTTAATGGGTGCTTCCGCACGCCGCGCCCAAACGGCAGACGCAATGGCAATTCTACATTTCGAGAATTCCGTGCGACGAAAAAAAAAGCAGGGCGGTTTCACTTTTAAATCCTAAGCGGGTGGTGGTGGTTGTGCGGGACCCGAGGGAAAATCAACGCTAAGCTTTTCACTCAGCTCAATTAAATTCAGACACTCACACCTTACTGTATTTCAAAGGAATTGAAAATATTTAAACAAATTCAAAGAAATCCAATAAAATTCACAAGATGCGGACAAAAGGTTCAGGTTATAATTTAAAAAAAATAAAGATGATGGTACTCTAGGATTGCTCCGAGCCTACAATTTTCCACAGCGCACGCGCAGCGGTACAGTGTCACTCGCTATTCCGTCCGGCTCAATATCGAACCCCTTCCCCCGGGCTGGGCCGGGCTGTGCCGGGCCCGGCCGGGCACTGATGCTCATTTCCTAATTCCACGTCGCTGGCTGCCCCGCCCCGCCCCGCCCCAGCCCCACCACGCCCGGCCCGGCCCGGCCCGGCCGGCCACGCCTCGCCACGCCCCTCAGCGGGGCGCAGAAAAGCAGGCGCTGAATAATTCAAGGCTGCATGCTGCTGTCTGCATGAATACATCCCCTGCCTCTCTCTCTGCCTGCAGCAGCCGCGTGGCGTGGCCCTTCCACTGACGGCCCCGCGCCCCGCCCCGCCCCGCCCCGCCCCGCCCCGCCCCGCCCCGCCCCGCCCCGCCCCGCCCCGCCCCGCCCCGTCCGACAGGTAGCAGCACGGTGTGGTCTGGGCCGCTGTCACCAGGGCGCGCGCGCGGCGCACTTCCGAGTTTCAAACCGACTTATCATCGGGAGTAAACTTTGCCAAAGCTGTAGAACAATAACGAAGTGGCAGGGGGGAGGGGGAAGGGGGGGGGGGCGTCGCAGGTCCGTCACACAGCAACGACGCTGAAGGACAGGGGAGGGGGAGAAGGAAGCTGTTAAGGACTTCATTAAAGGCAGGGATACTCTGCCAATTAGGCGTCCAAAGTGTCTTTTTACCATACTTAAAAAGAAATCCAAGGTTTTTTTTTATTATTTTCCATTTGAAACGGGTAAGATGCAAAGTAGTGTTTGGTGTTCGTCCGTGCGTATCACTCACTGGTGCTTGGTGGGACATACGTTCGTCCTAAAGTGCTCACGCTCTCCAGGGCGCCGTTGGGGCGAAGCGTCATAAACCAGCTAGCAAGTCCATTTGGCCTTCCCGCCACGGCCCCGCCCCACCCCGCCCCATCCCGCCCCACCCCGCCCCACCCCGCCCCACCCCACCCCGCCCCGCCCCGCCCCGCCACGCCACGCCGCTGCTGGCCGCCGTCCTTGCGCTGTCCGCACGGCCAGGGGATTGTATGTATTGTCTGCGTGCTCCTGTTGTGTGTGTGTGTGTGTGTGTGTGAGAGAGAGAGAGAGAGAGAGAGAGAGAGAGAGAGAGAGAGAGAGAGAGAGAGAGAGAGAGAGAGAGAGAGAGGGTTTTTATGCAAACAAATGACAGTCCGGCCCGGTCCGGCCCGCCGCGGCTCTCGGCGCCATAGCATCTCTGTAGCAGGAAGCGGTAACGAGGTATGAGAATAGACGGGATGGCCTGGACCTATACACTGGAAAATATTTGTCGTCACAAAACCGTTGATGATAGTGTCATCACTTGAAAATGATGGGAGGATCGTCACAAATTGATGACGCTTTCATCAACGGCCCTATGCCATTGTCATCAAACAGGTCGATGACATCCCTGCATGAAAAATTCGCATGTTCGCAACACTGTACTGCGTCGTAACTTCTCTGTTGCGTTAGCCAGTTGAAAGCGAGACGTGGCTGAGCGTAGCTATATCGGCCCGGCGCTGGTAAATTTGATTCGCGGGGCGGTCGGGTTGGGTCGTTGTTGCGGTGCGGTGCGGTGCGGTGCGGTGCGGCGCGGTGCGGTGCGGTGCGGTGCGGTGCGGTGCGGTGCGGCTCGACCCACTCCACTCCCCCGCCCCGCTCCTAATGGGATTGCGAACAGCCCCGTTTCTTTGTGAGTCAGCATTTTGCCTAAACACGTCTGCTCGCGGGGCGGGGCGGGGACTCGACGAGACGACCTGGACCCTGGAAACGGAAAGGTCGGCTCCCACGGAGAGGTCGCCCCGACACGTGGGAGACACGTGGGTCACCTAAACATGCACATACACGACCCTCATAACCTATTAGGCAATCTAGGGAGGGAGTGGGCAACGCTGAGTGAGTGGAACAAGACCAATTAGGTGAGCCATTCACTTGTTTATGACAAAGGACAAAGGCAATTATTATCTCCGCACCCGGCCCGCGTGGGAAATTCTCAATAAATAATAATAATGGAAACCAATAAAAACAGTGATTTAAGTTGTGAAACACGTCGAATTGGATCATCAATTAATGTCAGCAGGTCAACGACGTATCCCCCGCCCCGTCTTTCCCACCCCGCTCTCTCTCTCTCTCTCTCTCTCTCTCTCTCTCTCTCTCTCTCTCTCTCTCTCTCTCTCTCTCGCTCTCTCGCTCTCTTTTCCCGCCGCCGGGGCGCCTGGTGACGCGTCGGTACGTGAGGCGGGTAACACTCGGCTCGTCGGTAAATCTCTCTCGGCATCTGGCCGCCCGCCAGTGGAACACCACGGGGCGGGGTGGGGCGGGGCGGGGCGGGGCGGGGCGGGGCGAGCGTGCCCGCTGCTGTGTCGTTCTGGCCTCGCTCGCAACACGTGGCCTCTATTGATTGCCGTTGGATTTGGCGAATCATTTTCGCACACGATGCAGACGACTTGGCAGCCCCGGCGGGTAGGAGGGGGGGCGGGGGGACACGGCCGCCCAAACAGGGGCGTATAAGCGCGCGAGGGTGGGCACACGCGGGAATCGCCACAAAATATCTTCGTTAGTTTACATTTCTCGTAATTTGTGATTTACAACTAATGTTGAAATTTTGCGATCGATATCGTAACTTTACGAATAGGCCTGTTTAAGCTCGTTGAAGAGTGTCAAGTTGATAGCAAAGTGTCATTATGGTTTTGTAATTTTAAAATTTCATGTATCGTAACTTTACAACATTTCTCATATGGGAAATTTTCCTGACACTCACAAATATTTGTCACAGTGGGAATCGTTAAGGAATTTTTTTTAGGTTAGTACTAAGGCGTGTTGCATTTGTTTTGCTGTGTACCGCCAGAGTGCCCCATGTGAGCAGACTTAGCAGCCACGAGGCCTCCGGTTTTCGTCCCGGGATCGATGCAGAAGGGGATGTGCCTTAATTACCCCTGCAAATAAACATGCCAGCGCGAACAATGGGAGGCCTCCCTCGCCACGGCAGGCGGCCGGGGCGGGACCTCACCCTCGGTACACTACTGAAAAAATGTACAATTTAACATACTGTTCGAAACATTTAAACTTTAACACGACATGAAACTTAAAAATTAAAATGGGAAGAGTTAGTGGTGACCCTGCTGAAAAGTTGTCGTTTCAAAAGGAGTACTTTTGTAGTATTTATACCATAGCTGGAAGCTTTTTTTAAGGTGTACTCGGTGCGCCACGCCACCGCTAAAAATTAATCTTCCCTTTATGGTTTGGTGACATTTGAGGCTGTTGTCTGTCTTGTTCTCTCTCCCCCTTCCTCCCCCCCCCTCTCTCTCTCTCTCTCTCTCTCTCTCTCTCTCTCTCTCTCTGTCTGTCAGAAGGGCTGCAGGTGCGGGTGGCAGGCGTCAGGGTGCTGCGCCGTGCTGCTGAAATGACATCCCGAATGCAGCTCGAGCGCCGAGGCCACTGTAAAAAACTTACGGTGAATTTTAAATGTAAGTTACGCTGTAGCTATGCCACTGTATGCTGCGGTGAGTCAGGGCGCATCGCCGCAGCTCACGGTGAAATACATTACCCATACGCTACAATCCTGCAGGGTTCACTGTAGTAGCTTACAGTGAAATTATTCGCGTTGAGTTTATATTACGGTGATATCCATTTTGCTATTTTTTCCAACGCGCGCGCGTAAATGTATGAAAGCACTGTGACATACAGTTGCGCTGCTCCCCGCCCCGCCCCGCCCCGCCCCGCCCCGCCCCGCCCCGCCCCGCCCCACCCCGCCCCGCCCCGCCCCGCCCGCCCCGCCCCGCCCCGCTGCTCGCTCCGTGCTGGTAGCGCTGAACGAGCGACAGCGGCGTGGCAGAGCACAGAGGCAGGCGCACAAGCAGCGCGGGCTGCGCACTGTTCAATGCAGTGTGTGTGTGTGGGGGGGGGGGGGTGCTGCATGCATCCCTGAGTTTGGGAGGGGGGGGGGCTAGGGGGCGCAACGTAGCAGCTCAAGTGGCGACACGATGTCACGAGCAGCTCGCGCCACTCGGGCCGGAGCACGGCGATGCGTGCAGCCCACGCGCACACGCACACGCACACGCACGTGTTTTTATTTGTGTTTCCGCGGTCAATTTTCTGCGTCGATGCCGTTTCGATATCACCGCCGCCGAACACTCGTTCCTATGCGGCCCTCCTCCTCCCTGCCACCCCTGCCCGGAGGTGGGGGAGGTGGTGGTGCCGTCGCGTTTAGACTGACGACTCCGATGACAACTGTCTCCAGCAACACCGCCCCGCCCCACCCCACCCCGCCCTTAAGTGCCCCGCCCCGCCCCGCCCCGCCTCGCCGCGCCCCCAGTTTACTGCCGCCCGGTGCATTGTGCTGGTCCGCTGCGGGTCGCGCCATTTGTTTGCTGACAGCCAAGCGGCGGCCGCCCCGCCCCGCCCCGCCCGGTCCAGGGGCGGGGCGGGGGGGGGCGGGGGGGAGGGGAGGGGGGGGGTTACAGAAATGAATTAGTGCCGCTAGAGGGAGCGCACTAGAAAAGGGGGCAGCAGCCGAGCTAACAATGTGCTGTGCACTTCCGCCCGGCCCCGCCCCGCCCCGCCCCGCCCCGCCCGGGGTGTCGGACCGTCAAACTCAACAGGAGGCGAAAATGCAGCCGTGGCGCCGGGCCAGCCGGCCTTAACCACTCTGCGGGTGCGGGAGATATAAATTTTTCAGCACATGATACATTTATTCTTGCGCTATCATCATCTGCTTCAAACTTCGATTTTGATTGAGATCTTATCGTAGGAGTACCGTTGTTAAACAAATCAGGACGTCTCGTGAGAAAAATACCCCGCCAGAGACGAGAGACTTTTCTGGGGCTTTTATAGCGGAGTAGTTTGTCCGTGTCGCCCTATCGTTAACGTTTGCGAAAGAGTCGAATGGTATCACGATCAGGGCAATAAAACCACGCGAGGTAAAGGCGGGGTGGGGCGGGGCGGGGCGGGGTGGGGCGTCGTGGGGCAAGGGAGGGAGACCTGCCGTGGTGAAAATGAAATGGCTACTGAGGAGGAGCTATGGCTCTCTGGTCGGACACGCGCACAACAAGAACGGAACGCCTCCCGGGCGGAGCGGGGTGCGGCGGGGCGGGGCGGGGCGGGGCGGGGTGGGCAGCGCTGCAGCAGTCTGAAATTACTTCAGAAATGGTATAAATCTGGGGCCGTTTAATCTACAACATAAATCCAGCATCTGGTAGTGGGCAGACGGTAGGGGAGAGGGAAAGGGGGTGGGGTAAAGGGGGAATCTAGACGAAGTGTAGTTTTCTTTCCCGCCCTGGCCTGGATGCTGCTGCTGCCGCAGGATGGCGCCACCGTCGCAGCCTTGCGCTGTGTTTGCAAAGGAAACCGAACCGGAAAGGCTCTACCTGACGTACGCGCAGAAAAAGCAAGGTAAAATGTCTCTAATATTCAGCTGATGTCTGTCGATATCTCTCGGGCACACATGTGTTAGTTGACTTTTTCAAAATATCCCCGCATGTTTGTTGTGCGCGGGTCGCAATATTTATGCTCCTCCGAGCCCGTGCCGTCGTGGTGCCGCACGCGCGCGGGGCGCCCCCGCTGCGCTGCGGTTGTGTTCCTGCTCGAGGCCCTCGAGGGCCCGGCGCACCCGCCCGGCGCAGCCTGCAGGGGTTTGCTGACGCTTTTCGATAACACTTGTTGACGTTGCTTCCCTTGTTGGCTTCTCTCTGCTGTTTGTGCCGCCCTCTCTCTCTCTCTCTCTCTCTCTCTCTCTTTCTTTCTCTTTCTCTTTCTCTTTCTCTTTCTCTTTCTCTTTCTCTCTCTCTTTCTCTTTCTCTTTCTCTTTCTCTTTCTCTTTCTCTTTCTCTTTCTCTTTCTCTTTCTCTTTCTCTTTCTCTTTCTCTTTCTCTTTCTCCACATAACCCCTTTTCTGTCCCGTCGACTCTTATGGAAGACGCTCAGACCGCAAACGTATAACCGCGGAGGACGGCGAATCTCTTGCTTCCCTGAATCTGCCCCGCCCCGCCGCGCCGCGCCGCGCCCCGCCCCGCCACGCCCCGCCACGCCCCGCTTCGCCGCGCCCCGCCCCGCCACGCCCCGCCACGCCCCGCCCCGCCCCCGCCGCGCCCCGACCCCAGTCGTCATCAACAAAAGACGTTAACGAGGTGGCCAATCTGTAGGTACATCTGGAGGACTCAGCATTGCTGCTTTGTGGCAATGCCTCTTATATCGCGGTTTCTGTGGTAGAGAGGTCGTTACTTGGAAGCACGGAGGCACCCAGCAGGAGCCGAAACCGAGGGGTCCTTCACTAGAAATACAAGCGTATACTGTACCGATTTTCCGGATTTTTCTGTTTTGTTTTTTTCGTAATTTACCTTCATTTTTACTGATATTTTCCTTGTGTTTTACTTATTTGTTCTTGCCATTTCTCTGATTATTTTTTTTTTCAGGGTGTACACTCATTTCGTTTTATTAATGATGGGCCCATCGACTGAGACCGTGGGAAACGTATTCACGAATTTTGTGTATTTGTAAAACATATTTAAAAATTATTTCTCCCCCTGCACGACAGCCTATGGAGCTGGAGGTCCTGTCCACGGCGCTCACGGTCTTCTCGAACGACACCTCGACGGCGGCGGGGGCGGCGCAGGCCGGCAACCGCACGGCCCCTAACCGGACCGCCTGGGCCGAGCCGGCCTTCGAGCGCGACCACCTGGCGCTCATCCTGCCCCTCAGCGTCCTCTACGTCACCATCTTCGTGTTCGGCCTGCTGGGCAACATCAGCACCTGCATCGTCATCGGCCGCAACAGGCAGATGCGCACGGACACCAACTTCTACCTGTTCAGCCTGGCGTGCTCCGACCTGCTGCTGCTCACCTCGGGGCTGCCGCTCGAGCTGCACAAGATATGGTTCCCCTACCCGTACCCCTTCAACGAGCCCGTCTGCGTCATCCAGGGGTAAGTGCCTGCCTGGGACATTTTACCATTAATCGAGAGCTCGATTTTTGATCTTTTCGATAATTGATCGACTATCGAAATAAGTCGATTTTGATTTCGTAAATCAAGATCGAAAGAAGACGTTCAAGAATTTTTTTTTTGTGGATTTTGATGATAATAGAAAAGAAAAAGTAACTCAATAATCGATATCGAAACAAAGGATCCACTGTGAAAAATAGTCGTAGGCTTACGGGAAATTTTCCCACGAGGTGCAGTTGTAAAATTTTATTTTCCAATCGCACTACATATCGGCATTGAATTCAACCACGAGAAGAAAAGGCCCGTCGTAAATTTACAACATAATTTCGTAAATTGTAATTTAACATATACCGTAAATCTACGCCGATATTTTTGATAGTGAGCGTTCTCCCTCACTCAGGCTGGCCGCGGAGACGTCCGCCAACGCGACGGTGCTGACCATCCTGCTGTTCACCTGCGAGCGCTACATCGCCATCGTGCACCCGCTGGCCAAGCACCAGGCGCGGCGCCGGGGCGGCCGCCTGCTCCACCGCGTCGCCAAGGCCCCCGTGCTGCTGTCCATCGTGTGGGTCGCCGCGCTGGGACTCGCCATCCCCCAGGTCCGTACGTCCCGTACCGTACGGCCGCTCACACTGTCAAATTTTAAGTCGTCACTTTACGACAAAGTCAGTGCTAAATTTTACTTTTGAAAGGTTCGTCACATGACAAATGGTTCATCACGACAGTGTGACGAAAGATTCATGTCATGTGACGAAAGATTCATGTGCTGCGACGACTGATTCATGTTATGTGACGAAAGATTTATATCAATTAAGTGACGAAATGTATGTCATATGACGACTATCACAGCTCCTGTGACGAAATATTCGTAGCAATATTTATCGTCATATGACAATTTGGTTTAACAGTGCACTTCTTCCACTCACGAGTCAGCTTTTTTCCTGTTTAATGTAACCCTTATCATGGCAACAAAGTCTTCCCTCGTGGCGTGCAGGCGATGCAGTTCGGCATCATTGACCAGAACGCCGGGGTGCGGGGCGCGCCGGACCTGTCCGAGTGCACCATCAAGACGGTGGTGGTGAAGCACGCCTTCCTCATCTCCACCGTCGTGTTCTTCCTCGGCCCCGTCACCGTCATCACCTGCCTCTACATCCGGATCGCCGTCAAGCTGCGCCAGGTCAAGCGCCACCGGATCCGCTGCACCAACCAGGGCCAGGGCCAGGGCCACGTCTTCCGGATCTTGGGTGAGTCAGACACCGGCAGAACATAGCCGCCTACCGTTGTCGTTGTCACCTCCCCTCGGGCTCGCACCTCACGAGTCCAAGCAGGACGCACCTATTTTTGTTTCCGTGCGACCCCCTCCCCCCGCCCTCCTACCCCCAACCCACTTCCCGTCCCGTCCCGGCCGCACAGATAGCGAGACGTATGACCGTATGACCCAGATTGCCTGCTCTCCGACCGTGTGTACCGCGGAGGCGGGGGCGGCGGGGGCGGCGGGGGCGGCGGGGCGGCAGCCCGGGCCTGGCGCGCGCCCGTTGTGCTCCCCCCCGCCCCCGCCGCCCCCGCACCGCGTGCGGTTGCCCCCGGCCCGGTGCCGGCCGCAGTCAGCGTCAACAAGTCGCACGGATGTCGGTGACGTTATTGGATTTCAGGCTGAAGCTATCCGCATCTCTCGCCAATTTCCCCACCCCCTGAGGGTAATTACCGCAGACAAGCGAACGTTGATGTGGCGTGGAAGGAATGAATTGTGGTATCGATTTCTAAAATGAGGTCAGTTCAGTGATGACGTGATGTGCGCGGGTGGCCCCCACGTATTCCGGCGACGCGCAGCTATATAGAGAATCCTTGGTAGATAGAGGAGTGGCTCGCAAGCGCTACAGATCACAACCGCTACAGGTCACAAGTGCTACAGCTCGCTAACGCTACGGGTCGCAAGCGCTACGAGTCACAAGCGCTACAGCTCGGTAGCGCTACGGGTCACAAGCGCTACAGCAAGAATCCGCGCGTTAGGCGGAGCCGAGCCGAACCGAGCTAAACCTTGAAAAATTACGCACGTGGCGTGAAAACATGGAAAATTTTTGCGACAGTAAACCTCCCGAAGGGTTGCGGTTCCCGCCAGGCACAGGGCTTTTTACCCCCGTGGCAGCCAACTACTTCGGTGTTCTTATGGGGAACCGGTGCTTTTCTGGCTGCGATCCTGTCGCGCAATTCGACAGATTTGATCCCCGTACTGTCAGATTTAGTCGTACGGTGGTTAACCGAACTGCCCTGTCCCCAGAGCATGGAATAGCTATTTTTGGAGCCAGATTCTAGGACTTATGACCCCACGACCGACCACCAGTCGTGGGCATGGGACGGAACATCCTGGCAACCCGCTGTCGCTACCAGTGAAGAACCTACCTGGGTTTGAACCAGGCCCCATGTGCCGAGTCTCACAGACACCCCACGGCTTTCGCGGCACCACTAGACCACTAGACCGTCGGCTATTCCACGAGGGAGGTCGGTTGAAATGGGGGGCTTAAATTCCACTCTCCAAATTGTTGTCCTCAGAAAAATTAAATGTTTTGGTAAGATTCGAACCTCCGTCCTGCGACTCTCCGCGCGGACACTATGCCGGCACGGCACTTCGGACCAAGTGCTCTTTCCAGCTATACCGTCCTTGTGACTTGGGCAACTGCAAAAAAAAAAAAATAATAAAAAGAAAAAAACTTACGCGGTTTTTGAACCACTTCCCGCCCAGTGCTATGAGCAGCGTCACGCTACGCGGCCGGCCCACTGACCGGAGAGCAGGCGCACTCATGACACCGGGTTCGTTTCTTCGGTGACTGTGGCTTCTCGCGCACCATGACTCCGAGTGGTCCGGCTTCTGGTACCGTGGCGTCGTAGCTGTGCCGGCATAGTGTCCGCGCGGAGAGTGGTAGAACGAAGGTTCGAATCTTAGTCAAAAATTTAATTTTTCTGAGGACAACAACTTGGAGCAGTGGAATTCAAACCCCCCATTTCAACCGACCTCCCTCGTGGAATCGCCGACGGTCTAGTGGTCTAGTGGTGCCGCGAAAGCCGTGGGGTGTCTGTGAGACTCGGCACATGGGGCCTGGTTCAAACCCAGGTAGGTTCTTCACTGGTAGCGACAGCGACAGCGGGTTGCCAGGAAGTTCCGTCCCATGCCCACGCTGCCCGACTGGTGGTCGTGGGGTCATAAGTCCTAGAATCTGGCTCCAAAAATAAGCTATTCCATGCTCTGGGGACAGGGCAGTTCGGTTAACCACCGTACGACTAAATCTGGCAGTACGGGGATCAAATCTGTCGAATTGCGCGACAGGATCGCAGTCAGAAAAGCACCGGTTCCCATAAGAACACCGAAGTAGCTGGCTGCCACGGGGTAAAACCCTGTGCCTGGCGGGAACCGCACCTCCTCGGGAGGTTTACTGTCGATTTCCATGTTTTCACGCCACGCGTAATTTTTCAAGGTTTAGCTCGGCTCGGCTCGGCTCCGCCTAACGCGCGGATTCTTGCTGTAGCGCTTGTGACCCATAGCGCTACCGAGCTGTAGCGCTTGTGACTCGTAGCGCTTCCGACCCGTAGCGTTAGCGAGCTGTAGCGCTTGAATGTGACCTGTAGCGGTTGTGATCTGTAGCGCTTGTGACCTACGTCCGTAGATAGAAACTAAATTGAAATTAATAATATTACTAGTGTAAGGAACTGAGATACACAATTTCATCCCAACGAAATATAAGTTTTCATAATGTCTTCAACAGAAGTAATGATCACTACTAGCGTTATAACACAGTGGCGGGTTTTTAAAAGTAGCAGAAAAACGCACTTTCTCGGCACAGCGACTCGACTAGAGTAATACTGACTGTACGGGCGCCGGCCGTACCACTCTCAGTGCCCCGGCCCGGCCCGTCTGCCTAGAGAGACTCAGGCCAGCCAACCAACCACGGCGCGCAGATACGCTGGGACCAGCCAATCACGGCGCTCTTCGCGCGGCGAGTTGACGCCTCTCTCTCTCTCTCTCTCTCCATCTCCATCTCCCTCTCTCTCTCCCTCTCTCTCTCTCCCTCCGTCTCTCAGCCCGTAAGTCTGTTGCCGGGAGCGGAGCGCGGATAGGGCAGGATAGGGGTGCTGCTTCAATCATTCTCAGTAATCCGATCGCATCTGAATTGCCAATCGGTGGCACGGTGGCCGTCCTCTCCCTCTCTCTCTCTCCCTTTCTTCTCCCTCTCTCTCTCTCTCTCTCCCTCTCTCTCTCTCTCTCTCTCTCTCTCTCTCTCTCTCTCTCTCTCGCTCTCCCTCACCGTTTTCTATTCCTCTCTTCTCTGTCAGGTCGTCTACCGCCCCATTATCCTAGCAGGTGGCACCAGGCCGGAGCAAAATCTGCTATTTTGCATGATTAGCTTCTTCATCTCCACATTCCCCCCAATGCCTGGCGGTCCACTCCTTTCGCATATCGCACACCGTAGAACTTCTTGACGACAGTTATCAAGTATCACAAGAGAAAAAAAATACATCTTTAATGCTCTTCGAAGAAAATTGAGAAAAAGAAATTATTGCACCACACAGTGTTATTACAAGTCTGAAAGGCCACGTTCTTTGCCGACGTTTTTCACGGCTTTCCAGTTTTAATGGTCTTACAACCTGAAGCTGAACGAACTTTACGGCTTTTGCCGAGCGGTTCTCACTTGACCCACGACTCGCGCTGAAAGTCGCCGTCCAAAAGTCCGTCCATCTCGCAATATACACTGGCGCTGGCGGGCGGGGCGGGGCGGGGCGGGGCGGGGCGGGGCGGGGCGGGGCGGGGCGGGGCAGGGCGGGGCGGGGCGGGGCGGGCGGGCGGGCAGGGCGGGGCGGAGCGGGGTCAGCCCCAGTGACGTCCGGACCACATCGTGCGTCTCCCGCAGAAGTCTCCCGTCCGCCCCAACCGCAGCGGCACCTGGCGCACCCACGCCAGACCGGAACCGGAAGTGGCCCGAGCGCGCCTCTCTCTCTCTCTCTCTCTCTCTCTCTCTCTCTCTCTCTCTCTCTCTCTCTCTCTCTCTCTCTCTCTCTCTCTCTCCTCATCTCCGCTGATTGGTCCTCGCCGACACTGGGAGCGAGGGGGAGGGGGAGGGGGGGAGCCAGGCCGCGATGTTATTGTCAAACTTTCTGCTGCTCCAGAGAGTCCTGTCGATAAATTGATCAAAAAGGCGCAGAGGGAGGGAGAGAGAGAGAGAGAGAGAGAGAGAGAGAGAGAGAGAGAGAGAGAGAGAGAGAGGCCATTGGCGTGAGGGCGCTGCTGGTTTGCCCTGCCCCGCATCCTTTGGCTCCGTGGTGCCTCTCTTCATTCACTGCTGTGCAGTCTGTGTGTGTGTGTGTGTGTGTGCGTGTGACCGCGTCACGCTGCCCGCAGTGTATGAGAAACTCTGTGACAGTTTGCTGTATAGCGCGACCCGAGCGCCCACCCCCACCCCTGTCTGTCTACTATACAGACCCTTCTTTGGTCGGGGCAGGCGGCGCGTGCATGCGTGTGTGTGTGTGTGTGTGTGTGCCTGCGTGTCCCACACCCTCCGGGCTGCCCGACACTGCGAGTCAAAGGCCGCGTGGTTTGCAGCAAACTAGGTATAGTGGTGAGGCGGGGCGGGGCGGGGCGGGGCGGGGCGGGGCGGGCGGGGTGGGGGGCAGGGTGCGGGCCGGCGCTGAGTGCTGGGGCTGGGGCGCGTACGTACACACCACTGTGAAAGGGGTCGTGTCTATGACCATTGGCTCCATGGCGAGGGGTCCACCACTCTGGTAATCACGTGTTCACTTTGTCCGGTAATCACTGGTAATCACATCCCAAAAATCCCAATCCTCGTGTTGTTGTCGCTATACTACTGAAGAGTGCTTACGAATAGTGCTTTCGCAAATGCAATTTTTTTTTTTTTGCGCGCGCGCGTACGCAAGTCTTTTTGTTCCGGGCTGGTTCACGACGCGTGACGCGAGATCGATATCTCGACAGGACGAGTCTCTCGAAAAAGTTTGACAATATCATCGGGCCGTATCCTCCTACCCCTGCCCCACTCCCCCTCTCTCTCCCGCTCTCTGTCTCTCTCTCTCTCTCTCTCTCCCTCTCTCTCTCTCTCTCTCTCTCTCTCTCTCTCTCTCTCTCTCTCTCTCTCTCTCTCTCTCTCTCTCTCTCTCTCTCTCTCTCTCTCTCTCTCTCTCTCTCTCGACCGGTCACGAGGCAGGGAGGTACCGCCGCAGGCTCAAGACTCTACCCTTATTTCGCACAAAAAGTTACGCTTTGTAACCTGGCGCTATCGTCATATGGCGATCACTTCTCGAGGTCCTCGTAAAAGTATCGAGTGTAGCGTCTGCTGGCGTAGCGATGGAGCGGCGAAGGGTGTGGCGGGGCGTGGTGGGGTGGGGTAGGCCGGGGCGGGGCAGGGCAGGGCAGGGCAGGGCGAGGGCGGGGCGCTCCACGGCCGGCAATAATTTGAACATCTTCGGGCCTCGTCGGCAAGTGGCTCAGTGGCGGCGCCTCGCCCCGCCCCGCCCCGCCCCGCCCCGCCCCGCCCCGCCCGGGCTCCTGCAGGCGTCTGGAACAGTAAAAGCGTCAGCGGGAGAGTGGTATAGCGCTCCGTACCTCCCCTCCCCTCCCCTCCCCGACTTCGCTCAGGTATACTGTATGTGAATATATTTATATCGGTGAGAGAGAGGGGGGGAGAGAAAGAGAGTCTATTGCACTTGTAGAAGCAATGCCGCAATTTCAATCTCTCTCTTAGGAGAAACCTTTTGTTCTCTTTTTCTGTTTCCGTTCGTAAAGTTTGTTTTGATTTTAAACCCATCATTTTGTCACGGATAAAAAATTGAAGGCGTTCCCTTCACTCACCCCTTTTTTTATCTGTGTACTTAAATGCCTCGGCTTTACGACTTGGGCGGGTTTTATAGTGCGGTGGGCGTTTTACGGAGTCACGACCTGGTGAACCACGTTGCGTGCGTCTGTGTGTGTAGGGGGGGGGGGTCCACAGACCTACTTGCCTCTTCGCTCCTCAGACGACGATGGGGCCACTCTGCGGCAACCGCTTGGGGACGCCTTCCCCCGCCTCCCCACCCCACCCCACCCCGCCCATCCCCTCCCCACCCCACCCCACCCCGCCGCGCCCCGTCGCAGACTCAAATCAAATCAGTTGCAGTGAGCGGCTCCAATATGCGAGCAGGCAGTAGTAGCAGCAGTGGACCCGCCCCCGGCCCGCCCCCGGCCCGCCCCCGGCCCGCCCCCAGCCCGCCCCCGGCCCGCCCGCCCCCGGCCCGCCCCCGGCCCCGATCGACTGCAATACGGGATTAAGGGAGAAGGGGGGGGGGGGGTTAAGGGGGAGGAGGGTTAACCACGGCCATTCCAGCTGTTTCGATAGCGGGACGACCTTTTTTCATGATAGAACGCTAGAAAAATGTGTGTGGCGGGGAAATGGGCGTCGGGGCTCTCGGCGCGGCTGTCGCTGCTCGGGGCGGGGCGGGCGGGGCTGGCTTGAATGCTGAGCTCAATCCCGCCTGAAGAACAATGCATTTGTAAGATCGGCCTTTATACTGGTGCTCATCGTTTTTCCGACCTCTTTTTGTCCGACCTTGCCGAATTAATTTTTGCAGTTGCCCGAGTCACAAGGACGGTATAAATGAAAAGAAAAATTGGTCCACAGAAAAAAAATAAAAAAAAATAATACGCGGTATTTGAACCACTGCCCACCTGGCGGTATGAGCAGTGGCGATACCAATGACGCTACGCGGCCGGCCTAGCGGCGCACGGAGAGCAGGCGCACTGATGACACCGGGTTCGTTTATGTGGCTGGGCTTCTCGCGCAGCATGCCTCCTAGTGGTCCGGCATCTGGTACCGTGGCGACGTAGCCGTGCCGGCATAGTGTCCGCCCGGAGAGTGGTAGAACGAAGGTTCGAATCTTAGTCAAAAATTTAATTTTTCTGAGGACAACAACTTGGAGCAGTGGAATTCAAACCCCCCATTTCAACCGAGCTCCCTCGTGGAATCGCCGACGGTCTAGTGGTCTAGTGGTGCCGCGAAAGCCGTGGGGTGTCTGTGAGACTCGGCACATGGGGCCTGGTTCAAACCCAGGTAGGTTCTTCACTGGTAGCGACAGCGGGTTGCCAGGAAGTTCCGTCCCATGCCCACGACTGGTGGTCGGTCGTGGGGTCATAAGTCCTAGAATCTGGCTCCAAAAATAGCTATTCCATGCTCTGGGGACAGGGCAGTTCGGTTAACCACCGTACGACTAAATCTGGCAGTACGGGGATCAAATCTGTCGAATTGCGCGACAGGATCGCAGTCAGAAAAGCACCGGTTCCCATAAGAACACCGAAGTAGTTGGCTGCCACGGGGGGTAAAAGCCCTGTGCCTGGCGGGAACCGCAACCTCCTTCGGGAGGTTTACTGTCGCAAAAATTTTCCATGTTTTCACGCCACCCTTTCACTGGCAGAGCACGTACGTAATTTTTCAAGGTTAAGCTCGAAAATGTTTGTATGCTTTGGACAATTTGGCTGCAAAATTGCTCAACAGAGTGCTTCGCTACGCTCAGCAAAAAACAATTTTTTTTCTATGCGGCAAGGGTGTTTAACATTACGCGGAGCTCTTGTGCGCTCTTTTGATAGACCGGTAACAGTTTTCTTGCGTGGCCGATTGCTAACAGTTATACGCGCCTACCCCACCCTATTGCATCCTACCCCACCCGACCTCACCCCCTACGCCACCCCGCCCCGCCTCACCCGTTCTCAGGTGCAGTTAGTGGGGGAGGAGCGAGTCGAACAACGAGTCTCAGTGCTGCGGTTTTCGCGAGCGCTTGCGCCCCGCCCCGCCCCGCCCCGCCCCGCCCCGCCCCGCCCCACGCTCTCTGGACTGCCCGCCGCTGCCCCGCTGCCCGCTCAGGACATCGAAAGCCATAAATTACTCCCAGCTGCGGGAGTTGCAGCGCAGCGGGCGGGGCGCGCGCCCGCGGATACAATCTTGGAGAGAAGGGGAGGGGGAGGGGGGAGGGGGGAGGATGGGTACGGGGTGGCAGGGGGATGGCAAGGCCGCGGTAATCTGCGAAAGGAAGCGAGACCAGCCGAGGACAATGCGTAAATCGAGCAGAGTCCCCGAGGCGTCGGCTGCGGGGCGGGGTAGAGCGGGGTGGGGCGGGGCGGGGCGAGGTGGGGTGGGGAGCGGCGTGGCTCTGGTGTAACTGTTGTTTGGTCACCCTTCACCCCCTCCCCGTACTGGAAACACAAGAGTGTGAATGGCACACACTTGTCAGCGTGTAAATAATTCTCGGAATACTCACACTCTTTCTCGTGTGACGGTACGAAGGCCAGTTCACTCTCCTACAAGTGTGATACACACACTTGGGTTTCTAGTTGCACCCCCGACGACGACACACACTTGTTCCTCCTTCTCACGCGAGGCGTCCTGTCACACCGGCGGCCGCCTGCGGAGCGCGGGGTAGGCAGACCCGCCGCGCGCGCGTGCGAGCGCGCTGCCTACCTCCCGGGGGCTCCGGCCCGGCCCGGCCCCGCACGCGCTGCTCGCACTCTGGGCTGGGCCCGTCCAAGGACAGCGCGCGGTGGTCAGGACTCCTCTCCATGTCTGTCCTCGGGCTGTCCTCGGGCTGTCCTCACTGCCCGTGGCTGTCCGCGGCGAGGCCAGCTCATAATATGTGTGGCGCGGCGGGAAAAATTTTATGTGAGCGTCGGGGAGTGAGCGGCATGCGAAGCTCACCCGCACCGCCCTGTCGCACTGGCCGTCACTCGGCTGTTTCAGCAACGGCCCTGACGGCCCTCCCCAGCACCCAGCTCCGCCCCGCCCCGCCCCGCCCCGCCCCGCCCCGCCCCGCCCCGCCCGCCCCGCCCTGCCCCGCCCGCCCCGCCCCGCCCCGCCCTGCCCCGCCCGCCCTGCCCCGCCCGCCCCGCCCCGCCCCGCCCCGCCACGCCCCGCCCCGCCCCGCCACGCCCCGCCCCGCCCGGATATCTATTTGCGATGCCAGAATGTAGAAAAATCCTAGTGCATACCAAAAACAAATACCATCCTACATATAATTTCACCGCGGAGAGGTGCGCTCTTTTTTTCCCGCTGCACCGAACGCTGTATATGTCCGTTTCGTTCTTCTCGTACGACGCGCGCGCGCACACACACACTGGCGGCGCTGCCGCGCGGCGACTGCTGAGGCTAATGTGAGTTAGGTTAGGTCTCTTTTATACCCCACCCCCTCCCCCGCCGCGCCACCGCGCGCCAAGGCGGACTCTGCCTGCCTCCTCTGTCTTGCAGGCGGTGATAATTCGTTGTCTGTGACGGAATGGGACGTCTCGTAGCTCTGTTTGCTTGTTTGTTTGTTTGCTTGTTTGTTTTCCCCGCTGCTGGGTGTAAATATATCGTCTTTGTGTGCGACAGTCGTCCTCAACTTGTGTGTGTGTGCCTCGCAGCAATACGGTGAGCAGAGAACTACACCGGTAATTATGTGAGGCCCTTCCGACGTCTCTATTTGTCTGTCTGTCTGTCTGTCTGTCTGTCTGTCTGTCTGTCTGTCTGTCTGTCTGTCTGTCTGACGTCCGTCAGCCCTGTCTGTTTGCACGTATGTCAGAGTGACGTCATCCTGATGCGAGGGAAAAGCAGACGCACGCTCTATTAACTCCACTCCGCGCGCTCCAAAAAGGGTATTTAGTTCGTTGTACGGTGGACAGCACTCCACTCCAGCCCGCCACTGGAAAAAGTTGTCACTAATTTCAGGACCACGCTGCTGTAATGTTGTCAGTGTCGTACACTGTTAAATATTACAGCGGTTCCATCCCTGTTCAACCTGAGGAAAAAAAATACATTTTGAGCCGTCACGTGTCACCGGGATAAGGCGCTTTTCTACGCGGGTACCAGAATACATATTGCTGTAATGCGGGCCCGGTTTGTTGGCTTTTGTTATTAATTATTCCGTGCAATCGCGATCCGCGAGGTCATTGACGAATGGTGCAGTCCTGTACCCCTCCATACGCCCCCCTCCCCTCCCCCCTCCCAGCCCCGCGGCCGCCGCTGTGTATATGGGCTATCGACCGTCGCGGTTGCAGTGTCTGAGGGTAACGTAGTGGAAGTAAAAGCAAGTATCTGAAACTCTCCACGAGGGTGGCGTGGCGCGGACCCCGGTTCTTGTAAACATTGCAGAGCAGCGTTCGGCAGCGTTGCGCGGCCACCCGCCCCACGGTGAGGGCTGTGCGATATCGCCACATTTCGATATCACATTTCGATATCGTCACATTTCAATACCGCCATATTTCAATATCGATATGATATTGTCGAGTGTCGAGGGGCTCATTATTCTCCCGATAACAATACCGAAATATCAATGTTGTTCAATACTACGATATATCTCGATATATAGACCATGTTCAGACATATTTATTCCTCACTTTGGCTTCTATATGGTTCGATATTGTACTCATTACCATCGAAACTCGATGCATCGAGCCGACGATGTTCGATCCTATCGTGACATCAAGATTGCATAGCCCTACCCACGGTGAGTAACACTAACACTCCCTGCGATGCGAATGGGGCTGGATGAAAACGGAGAGTTGAAAGTCAGTGTCTCCCCCCCCTCTCTCTCTCTCTCTCTCTCTCTCTCTCTCTCTCTCTCTCTCTCTCTCTCTCTCTCTCTCTCAGACACTCACTCTTTGACGTGATCTTCGTCCCCGTTCGCACCCGATAGAAGTGTTGGACGTGGACGTCCAGTCGACGTGCACAGTGGGAGCTGCTGGGGCATCACGTACAGAGAGGGAGAGAGAGAGAGAGGGGGGGGGAGTAGGAGAGGGTGCGAGAGAAGGATGGACGAAGGACGGGGGAGAGACGGCGGCAACAGTGGCAAGGGGGAGAAGGGTGGTGAGGGTCAGGGCAAGTTTATCGGGTCTTGGGGGCAGGGCGGGGCGGGGCGGGGGGGGAGGGGCGGGGCGGGACCGAGCCCCTGCAAGGGCTGATGTATGCATCCGCCTAAACGCCCCACTGGGAGAGAGGAGAAGGGGGAGGGAGGCAGGGGACAAGCGGGACGCAACCCGACAGACTCTCATAACCAATGACATAGGGCGTGCCCCGCCCCGGGGCGCGGGCGAGGTGGGCGAGGTGGGAGAGGGAGAGGGAGAGAGTGAGAGAGAGAGGGAGAGTGAGTGAGAGAGTGAGAGAGAGAGAGGGAGCGGAGAGGAGAGAGAGAGAGAGAGAGAGAGAGAGAGAGAGAGAGAGAGAGAGGAGCGGGAGCGAGTGAGAGAGAGAGGAGCAGAGAGGGTGAGGGAGAGAGAGAGATGGAGGGAGGGAAGGAAGGAGGGAGGGAGGGAGAGAGGGGGGGGGGGGCGAGTGTCGTCTGTGTGGAGCTGGCTAGTGGCTAGCCCTGCCAACGATGAAGGTGTAAGGTGCGCGCGCGCGCGCGCGCTCGTCCACCAAGCTCCCTCGAACAATAACACTGAAAATTGGTTGGCGTCTAAAGACGCCAAAAACTTGGCGTCTTAAGACGCCAAAATCTTGGTGTCTTCAGACGGCAAATCTTGGCGTTCTATGACGCCAAATGCGTCCTGAGGACGCCAAATTTTGGTGTTCTCCTAGAGGACGCCAGTATTTGGCGTCTTTTGACACCAACATTTGGCGTTCAGAGAAGAACGCCAACTTTGGCCTCAAAAGACGCCACGCAGTTTTCAGTGAACGAGCTCTCCTAGACCCCTAACCCCAAATTCCTCCTTCCTCTCTCTTTCCATCATCACTCTTCTCATCAGTCCCGTCCCAAATTTTCATTTGAGCTTAAAATAATAATAATTTTATCAAAAATTAATTTAGTGCGATCGGTGAGCTGTTGTGTGTTTTAGCGCCTGTCGTGTTTGTCTCCCGGTGTTCCTCCCTGTTCGCGTGGCTGGGCCTGGGTCCGGGGGTGGCGGGGGCGGCGGGGGCGGTGGTGGCGGCGGGGGCGGCGGGGGCGGCGGGGGCGGCGGGGGGTGGTGCGGGCCCTCGCCTCGGCGCGCCCCGTTGGGGTAGGCTCACGGCGCGCCCAGCGCCTACCGCAGGGCAGGGCAGGGCGCGCTGGCGAGGGGTGGTTAAGCCCCGCTGTCTGGCCGCCCCGCCCCGCCCCGCCTAGCCCGGGCTGCCCGGAGAGGGGCGTCGATATTTACATAAACGGTTTGCTGAGGCGCTGTTTGTTCAGAGTGGAAGACGATGTTCTGTTTACTTGTATCACGATCCAGAGCAGAAGGGATAAGAGAAAACTGCGATACTCCTCCACGCTATGTGCTTCCCTCGCTCTCTTCTTGCGGGTTGAATTGGTATGCACTGTAAGCAATGATCAACAGCTATTTCTGGCAAAAGTTTAAAACTTTTCGTTACAAGTTATCTTCACATTCTTTGGCCTTACACTATGCTCAAAGAGTTGCACCGTTAAAAAAAATAGTGTACTTTTTCTAATGTATGAGCTGACGTATCTTGTAATCTTTGCCTATGGTGCGCAGCCATCCTTTAACAGCTCTAAACTTCCAATAAGCCCCAAAACAAGCACACATCGGACTTGTGACCTAGTGAGGCTACTTTACCTCAAAAACATAGAATTGGGGCAGTTGCATATTGCTAAGGAGCATTCATTTTGCAACTAGCGCCATCAATTGACAAACCTGGAGTAAAATGTAATTATTACAAGTGAGTTGTAACCGGTCTCTTACAGCTCAGTACTGTATATATTTTTACAGAGCAACTGTGTCTTGCCCATAACTAACTGCTGTACCGAAGTGCCTAACTACGGCCCGAGGGCGGGTGTCGAGCCTCGGCCCGGAGTTGGCTGTGGGGCGGGGCGGGGCGGGGCGGGGCGTGGGCCGGGTGGGCCGGGAGGGAAGTAAGTTAGCCGACCTCTCTGCCCCTCAGCGCTGTAGGCCTCCCCCACAGCCGGGCCGGGCCGGGCCGGAGGCGGCGGTGGCAGTAATGCCTGTGCTACATCGGCTCGTCTCGGCTGCGCCACTAACTGTTCCGCACCCCCGGCCCGGACCTCAGTTCGCACATATTCCGCGGCATTGACTACGTCTTGCACTGCACCCGTGCGAGCGTTTCTCATTCATAATGTCTGCGTTATTCAGCCAGCGCGTTTAACTTTTTAAAGATAATCATCTTCATCCACCCACTGGGCTGTAAAAAAAAAAGCCGCGCTCCTGACAATATATTCCAGCAGTAGGGAGGTCTTTTTGTGCGGACGTGGTCCTATATGTCCTCTCTGGTGATCTAGTCCCTCCCACTGCAAGCCGGGGCGCCGGGGCGCCTCGCAGGGGGGGGCGTCCCGACGCCTCATGAGGAATAGCTCTGGAACGGTTTTACACGCCGGCCTGCTCCCGAGGCCCTGCTCTCGCGCACATTGACCGCATTATCGCAATCTCCATACGCTACACAAATCATGTGCTCTCTCTCTCTCTCTCTCTCTCTCTCTCTCTCTCTCTCTCTCTCTCTCTCTCTCTCTCTCTCTCTCTCTCTCTCTCTCTAGCTCTCTCTAGCTCTCTCCTCTCTCCCCCTCGTTATCTCTCTATCCCTCTCCGGTATATCAAATTTCCCCGCCCCCCCTCCCCCTGCCCTCCCACTGGCACAGATCTCCTTCACTTCCTGTGAGTGAAGGTGCTATACGGCGGTGGCTTCTCTTTCTAAAGGAGTCGGTCCCATTAAGGTTTCTCCTCCTCCTCCTCCTCCTCCTCCTCCTCCTCCTCCTCCTCCTCCTCCTCCTCCCCTCCTCCTCCTCCCCCTCCCGCCCGCCGCACCGGGCCGGGCCGAGCGTACGACGGCCCCGGAGTCTGATTCTCACGCGAGACTGATGACGACACCTGAGCGGCGCCCCCTTACCCCCCTTACCCCCCCTCCCCCTCCCCCTCCCCTTCTTTCCCCTCCCGCAATCCCCCATTCGGATCGCGCAGAGAGGGAGAGGTAGACAAAGTGTGGAAATATCCCCAGGTGTCTCCAGCGAGCGGAGCGGGGACCGAGGCTTCAGCCTGCCTCCAGCCCGAGCGCGTGTGGTGAGGCGAGGCGGGGCGGGGCGGGGCGGGGCGGGGCGGGGCGGGGCGGGCGCTCTGCCCTGCGTGGCGTTCCCATTCCCAGCGGCCCGGCCCGGCCCCGGGTAACGTCGTCTCTTGCTCTACCTTTATTTTTTCGTGCCTCTCCCTCCCCGCCCCACGAGACGAGCGGAGCGGAGCGGCTCTGTGTCCCGCCCCCTACCCGTACGTCCACCGGACAGCACCGGGATCATCCTGGGGGGGATGAGGAGGAGGGGGAGGGGGAGAGGGAGGGCGCTACGCGAGGCCAAGTGCGTCCCTATCCCGCAAAGGGATCGACGTCGGGGTCCGTCCAAAGCGCCCGGCCCGGCATGCGGAAGTGAAGTGACTCGCGGGGGCTGGAACTTACGGCCTTCCGGGGCACAGAGCGAGAGAGGGAGAGAGAGAGAGGAGGGAGGGAGGGAGAGGAAAAGAGATGAAAACAGCGGGAGGGTGAGAGGGAGAGAGAGAGAGAGAGAGAGAGAGAGAGAGAGAGAGAGAGAGAGAGAGAGAGAGAGAGAGAGCGGGGGACTAGCCCAGAATGCCAATGATGTGCCGGTCTGGTCTGGCCTGGTCTCAGCTGAGCTGCCCGTGCCCCTGCCGCCCCGCCCCGCCCCCAGGTCGGTCGGAGGCGTCTGCTAACCGCCCCGACGAACATGCTCTCCACGGCCTCTTGCGCCGCGGGCCTAGCTCTCAGCAGAGAGTGCTGCTCCCATTAGGGAAGCAGGCCGAGCCCGCGCCCGCCCGCGCCACCGGGCACGACTAAGGAAATTAGTATCCGCGGAGCGTGAGAATCTCTTGGGTGCAAATATTCCCTGTCCCCGCCTCGCTCTCTCTCTCTCGCCCGCTCTCTCTCTCTCGCCCGCTCTCTCTCTCTCTCGCTCTCTCTAGCCGCTCTCTCTCTCTCTCTCTCTCTCTCTCTCTCTCTCTCTCTCTCTCTCTCTCTCTCTCTCTCTCTCTCTCTCTCTCTCTGGAAGCCAGAAATAGCCCTCCCCTCCTTTGAGACACGCGCCCTCCTATACCCTATCCCGTGGGCCCAGTGAGTCAAACTGCAAGAGAGCATCTGGCTGGGGGCGGGGCGGGGCGGGGTGCGGCGGGGTGCGGCGGGGTGCGGCGGGGTGCGGCGGGCGTGGCACCGCCCCGCCGTGTTCCTGCGCGATGTCCTGATAGCCGAGAAGGTCGTGCGCAGAGATGCTCTGCTCTGCCCGTGTCCAGGACGTGCGGCGAGGCGGGGAATTCAATATGGGTGCGGGGTTCCCTTAACGCCCCACCCGCCCCACCTCACCCCTCTCACCAATCCTATGACTCCCCGCCCCACCCCGCCCAACCCCGCCCCGCCCTACCCGCCCCCAACCCTTTCCCCTCCCTCGCCTCCGGACCTTTGCGTCTTTACGGTGGCACCAGTCCGTGCACGGGCTCAACTAACCCCTGAAAGGAATGTTGCAATAATGCTCGCCCCCCCTGCCCCACCCCACCCCCCCCCGCCCCACCCCGCCCCACCCCACCCCACCCCGCCCTGCCCAGAACCAGCGCCGCGTCTGTTTGGTCCGTCCCTTCCGACAGCAGACTCGGAATCGGCTCGTAGCCGCCTTTGCTTCCCTTAACGAAAACACATCCAAAGTCGATCTCGTACTTCCCCAGAAAACGTGTCTTTGGTTTTAACCCGTGGAGACGTCCTGCACTGTGAAGATTCTTCACGAAGGGCAGTTGCAAAATCACAATTGCAAATCGAAAAGTTATAGTCACTACAATACCGGCTTGAAATTGATTCAGGAATATTAAGGTCCGTCGTAAATTTACAATCGTAATTTACGAAATTTATCGTAAATCTACAAAGATATTTTTCACAGTGAACGCCTGCCGGTATTCTTTCTTGTCCCGGGGGTGTTTCAGGGAGCACGTCACAGTATTGCGGGCTTGCCTACCCACTCCAGCCGTAAGGCGCCGTGGCCCCTTGGGTAGGCCGACCCGCAACACGGCCATGTGTTCTCTGCGACACGCCCGCGGTACTTGTCCTGCTGTCCTGTAGCGGCGCAAAAACAAAAAAAAACTGTCTCTATGATGCAGTGGTAACCGTAGTGAGGTAGCGGGAAGGGCCAGCCCTGTCCCGCACCTGTGGCCCGGACCCCGCCCCACCCCACCTCGGTGGCAGGACGCTCGGGCCCGGCACTAACTCTGTCGTCCCCCGCTCCACCCTGACCTACCCCGCACCCGCCCCGCCCTGCACGAGCACCCACCCGACCTCACCCCACCCCACCCCGCCCCGCCCCGCCACACCCGCTCCGCTCGGACCCCACTAACGCGGCGAGGACCCGCCTCCCCGCATAGTCGCACTGCTGCTGGTGTAGGAAATGCTCCACGGCAAAAATATGGAAATTTTATGGAGATTGCCTACCGCGGAGGAGGGCGGGGCGGGGGGCGGCGAGCGAGAGAGAATGTGGACCAGCTTCGATACGTCACACGTGTGAAATATTAGCTCCAGCGGGGAGAGCCTGGGAGAGAGATTCCCCCCGTGAACGGCGCAAATGGTAATGATAGTAGTTAAAAAAAATACTACGCCAAGGAAAAGCATCCATAAAAATCATGGATTCTGTCAGTAAAAAGAAGTCTCGTCTGGTCCCCCGAAGCTCACCAAGGCATTTCCACCCCTGTGCCAGACCAGTACGCAATGTGTAGCGTTGTGTAACGACAACAGACCGAAATGTACGGACTCTCAGACTTGAGATTTTCTCGCCATATCTAGGCTCCATCCACGCACAAGTGCTGTTAGAGCGGGTCCACTGTGCCCAGCGGGGCGCGCAGCCCGCGCAGCATACGGCCGCCAGTGGCACCGGAGAAGTGAGCTGCACTGCACACAGCGTTTGCTCTCTCACTCCCGTGTCAATAGGGGTGCTCGGGCGAGCCGTCTCTCTCTCTCTCTCTCTCTCTCTCTCTCTCTCTCTCTCTCTCTCTCTCTCTCTCTCTCTCTCTCTCTCTCTCTCTCTCTCTCTCTCTCTCTCTCTCTCTCTCGCGCGCGCGCGCACACGTGCGCTCCCTCATTTTTGTAGTAACAGGGTAGAATGTCGTAAGTCCACTTTTCCTC
This sequence comes from Frankliniella intonsa, assembly GCA_033675135.1. NCBI lineage: Eukaryota > Metazoa > Arthropoda > Insecta > Thysanoptera > Thripidae > Frankliniella > Frankliniella intonsa. The sequence continues at coordinate 7,382,907 of CM066246.1, read as the reverse complement.
CTCCAGGAGGAGGAAAAGTGGACTTACGACAGTTTACCCTGATACCACAGATTTGCTCTCCCACCTTTCCACAGGTGCACATGCTGGGCGTTTCTTTGCATTTTCTCCTGTTAGGGGCTGCTTTGATTAACGCACGTGTACGACTGCAGTCAGTGAACCATCAAAATTGTAAGGATACAAAAATAAAAATATGACTGTGCTCGCAACCTATTATTACGCACTTGAAAGACGGTGGAGTGCCAGAAACGAAATCGTGCGGACGGGAGGGGGTATGTGGATGTTAGAGGGGGGTTGGGGGTTGGTGAGGGGCTCGAGGTATTGGGGGGGGGGGGCGACCTCCTCGCCCCGCTGCGCTCGGGTAGCCCCGCCAGCGCCTGTTCCTCTCCTTCTACCTCCCTCGGTCGATAGCTGCCCGTCCCCCTCACTCTCTCTCTCTGTCTCTCTCTCGCTCCCCTGCGCGGCCGCGCCCCCTCTGCTGCTGCTCGGATGCTGTTGTGGGTCCCGGCGCGGTCCACCTCCTGCGCCCGCTGCGCCCCGCGCCGCCGTGACATTTAGCCCCGTGCAGAAGGCCACGGCTCGGTCCGGGGCGTGTCCTTGGTGCTGGCCAGGTGCGCCGCGCCGCTGCGCCCCCAGCTCGGCCTGCACTGAGCGCGCGCGGTGCTGTTCAGCCATGTGATCGTTCTGCGTATGGGCGGCCTCGAAGTGGGTGCTAATCGCGCCCGCGCCCTAGGCTCCCCGGGGGGCCCCCGGGCTCCACGGAGGGGGCGCTCCAGGGTGCGCTCCTGGGGGTACTCCAGGGAGTACTCCAGGGGGAACTCAAGGAGGGGCCCTAGGTCGGCTGCAGGGAAGACCAGCCCCGAGGCCAGCGCGGCACGACGGGCTGGAACGGACTGAAGCAGCGTAGCCAGAAAAGTAGGCAATGAATAGCCCAAACACAGTGGAGTAAAGCGGGCTGCATCTGCGCCTGCCTACTAGGCAACACGCCCGCCCCTGTGCTACGGTGCTGCCTCGTAGGCAGGCGCCGATGCAGCCCAGTTCACTCCACAGTGTTCAGCAGGCTACTTTTTGCCTACTTTCCTCCTGGCAACCCTGGGCTGATGTTCGGCGGAGCGGGAGCCGACCTAAGTTATCCGCGGTACAAAGAGCGCGGCCGAATAAAGAAACATGATTCCGGGAAAGCGCAGGAGAACTCGACGGGCATGGCGTGGAGTTGGCACCTCCCCTCGAGGAGAGGCGGCATGGCGCTGCGGACGACAAACGCGACGGCGCAGAAGGCGGCTACGACAGCGCTCCCTCCAGCTCCTGTCACAGGGAAGAAGGATGCCCCGCTTTGTCGAAGCAGAAAAGTATCGCCGATTCAAGGCGGGCTCGTTTTTTTTCGAGCGCTACGCGGAGTATATGTAGGGTATAGAAACTGCGGCCGCTCCCATCGCTCATATATTTTGTATGCTTTTATTTTTGGCAGTGTGTCTCGCGTGGAAGTCGCGAATCTTATCGTATCACGCCACTCGCCGCAGTGGCATGGACTCTTGTTGAACGCTTTCTTTCGAAATACTTTTTTATTTCTGAAATAATAAATGTATTCATCCGTTATTCTCTCGCTGCGCCGCGCTATATTGCAGCCGGGGCGGCATGGCAGCTCGACTCGACGTGACGCGGAAATAAAACGATTAGAATCCAAACGACCCCGTTCGACCATTATTTTTTTTTCTATTTTTCGCTTTCTTCTATGGGCAAGGCGCAGCCGCATGCGGCACTCAGATTTTCGCTGATCTCGAATCATTGCTGCGCCATTAAAAACGATTTGCTACTATACAAATATATACGTTTTGAAAACGTTATATATTGTGTGTGCGAGTAAGGCGATGGGAGATGCGTTCTGTGGTGGTGGTGGTGGTGGTCCTCCAACCGTGATCAATATTATTTATCCCACGCTGTAGGGCAGAGAGAGAGAGAGAGAGAGAGAGAGAGAGAGAGAGAGAGAGAGAGAGAGGGCCTTCCCTTCCGCCGGCCCGCGGCTCGCCGCAGGCACAGATCCCAGACCAGACGGGCGCCCCGCCCGACACCTCCCACCTCTAACCCCCTTCCTCGGAGATGGATGTAGTCGGTGCTATAACCCAGACCCACCTCCTCACCCTCTTTAATAACGGTTAATTATTGTTAAAGGAGTGTACGTCGGTATTTCTCGAAGGACCCCGTCAGTAATCCCACGCAGTACTCGATCCGTTGATTATTTTCGCCCGGAGTGTAGGAGAGGCTTTGCTTGTCGGTCCCTCGAGGAGGCTTGACGGCCTGAGTAATGAACAGTATTGTGTCGGCCTGAGCCCCCACCAGCCCAGACAACTGTTGAAACATTATTTCAACGTTTGTTTTTTACTTGACAGCGACTTCTTATTGTTTTTTGTGTGTGTGTTTCATATTGTAATTTTTTTTTTTCGTAATACGTTGCCAATGGCATACATAGGTTACGTGATATTTTGTTACATAATGATGTATAACTTTTAGGTAATTACATTTTATAAAGAATTTGCACGTATGTATAGAGTTCATGCACACAGATTCTGATTTTTGTTTTATTGAAAGTGCACATAATTTAATTTTTTTTTTGTAATGTGGTAATTTGTAAGCCGTTTCTGTGGTGCCGGTGCAGTGGCCGTGGTGGTGACGTTCTTCATGTGCTGGGCGCCGTTCCACGCGCAGCGGCTCATCGCCGTGTACGTGGAGCCGGGCAGCACCCCGGAGGAGGAGGAGCGCTTCGCCAACATGTTCAACATCGTCACCTACATCTCGGGCGTGCTGTACTTCATGTCCACCATGATCAACCCCATCCTCTACCACAGCATGTCCAACAAGTTCAAGGAGGCGTTCTGGGTGAGTGCCGCCACGCCCCGCCCCGCCCCGCCCCCCCCGCCCCGCCCCACCCCGCCCCGCTCCTCTCTCCCTAATCCTGCTGCACTCACTCGTGTCGTGTCCCCAGGACACCATCTACCGCGACTTCCACGGCTTCAACTGCATCACCATCCCGGAGCACTGGAAGAAGAAGCAGGAGAGTCGCTACAACACGCGTCGCAGCCACGGCCAACAGGACTGCAGCCGCAGGAACGGCACGTCAACAGGAGGGGACCAGCAGGGCGGCCAGCAGGCCAGCAGGAGGAGGAGGAACAGCAGCAGCATGTTCGAGGTAGGAGTGAGTGAGATAGCGAGTTAGTGAGAGAGCGAGTTAGTGAGAGAGCGAGTGAGCCAAGAAACTCCTAGGAAAAATCTTTACAATCACAGGGGAGAACTGACTTATATACATCCCGAAGGATTTTTCCTATGGATTTCGTTAAAAAAAATCTGGGTGTAAAAGCGACTTGGGATCACTGCAGGGAAGTTGGACTCAGTTGTTCCCATGCAACGGGAGCGTTTTCTGCTCGGAGCGAGACTAATGCTTGCGGGTTTCAGCTCCAGCCCTTGGGGTCGACCGCAGCCGCCACCACAGCCACGGCCACCACCAGCGCACTCGTGTCTGCGGATGCGCAGTCCTCCCTCTCCTCCAAGATGGGCAGGTGAGCGCCAACGATTAAACGAGCGAGAAACACTGTCAGTGCGGGGCGGGGCGGGGCGGGGTGGGGTGGGGTGAGGCGGGGCGGGGCGGGCAGGTTAGTCTGGTGGGGTACCGCGCCTGGCCGCGGGCGGGCCGCTCGGTACTCAGCGCTCCTCTCCTGCTCCATGAGGCGCCCCGTCGACTGGAAACATTGGGTCTCACTCCCGGCCCGGCCCGGCCCGGCCCGGCGCGGCTCAGCGCGGGGGGAGTCAGCCGAGGCCAAGTACCCAATCGGAGTAGGGGGCGGGAGGGGGTCTTCGGCTGCCCCCTAAACTTTTGATCGGCGGGGCCCTCTCTGCAATGTCACAATACTAATGGTTTCCTTCTGTCCGCGCAGGAGCGCCGTCGTGGATGTGAACAAGCTGCACCACGGGCTGTACGTCAACGGGGGGCGTAGTGCGAGTGAGTACTGCGAGCGAGCGAGAGAGTGAGGGAGTGAGTGAGTGAGTGAGTGAGTGAGTGAGTGAGTGAGTGAGTGAGTGAGTGAGTGAGTGAGTGAGTGAGTGAGTGAGTTAATAAACTCTAAGATGTAACTTTGCGGTGAATTTTCACTGTAAATCGACGGGGAATTTTCACCGTACGGCTACGGTGAATGTCAGTATGAGCTACGGTGATGTACTCTGATCCACCGCCGTAGCTTACAGTGAAAATGAACGTAAGCTTTTATTAGTGTGCGTTGGAGAGTGCGCAGGGGCGTGGGAGACACGAAACATGCCACTACTTGCGCCCTGTAAGGTCACCGGAGTATCTTCTACCCGGGCGAGTTGTGTGTTTGTGTGTGCTCCTTCCAGTAAGATGAGATTCGGAGGTGGGGCGGGGCGGGGCGGGGCGGGGCGGGGCGGGGCGGAGGTGCTGCGGGCGTGCGGGTCGTAGTGGATGTGGACGTGCAGGACCAGGCCTGGGCGGCCTCCGCCTCCGCGCAGGCAGGCAGGGCCGGGCAGGGCCTCCGGGCTGTTCTTGGAGGAGCGCCAGAATCAATTCCGGTCCAAGTCGTCTCCTTCCACTCTGAGCCCCTCCTGACCTGCGAGCGCCCGCGGCCCGCCCCGCCCCGCCACGCCCCGCCCCGCCCCGCCATGCCACGCCCCATCCTCCGCAGGTTTCTCTGCGGTCTCACTCACTCGAATCCTAATGCCACTACTTCGCTTTTTGCTCTCGGCAGAGCAAACGTCCCGGGTAGCGTGTCCCGGCGGCGTGGCCCGGCGGCGTGGCGTGGCGTGGCGTGGCGTGGCGTGGCGTGGCGTGGCGTGGCGTGGCGTGGTGGTGTCGGGTCAGACGCTCCCGCCGCTGAATCATTTATCGACGGCCTTTATTAGAATTGGCTGGCAGACGCTTCGGCCAAGTTCGTCGCGCCCGCGACGCGACGCCACGGGGCGGGGCGGGGCGGGGCTGGGCGGGGCGGGGAGATGGGTAGTTGCGGTGCGGCGGGGCGAGGCGAGGCAAGGCAAGAAGGGCGTCCAAGGATGCCGAGAGAAAAGCTCGTAAAAAAGACAGGCGACGGGGGACGGTGTTAAAAATACTAGCCAGGCAAGCCTTCGGCTCGAATGCAGTGCTCAATCCTCAATACTTAAGAACAATACATTTGTAAAAAAAAAAATATTAAAAAGAAAAACATAAATACAGGACTTGCTATGTGTTGTTTGGTCCCTGAAGAGGGTAACCTGTGAGTTTAGTCGAAATCGGAGACAATTTTAATTCGACCGAAAATCGCAAAAACGCAAAGGCTAAAGCCTTTGTATTTTTTTGCGATTTTCGGGTCGATTTTTTTCTCTCCAAAATGACGGGGGTTGTACAGGGGGACTCTAACGTACCCCTAGACCAACCCCCAAGGGTCAGTTCGTCTGCAAACCCGGTTTGTCTGCGAGGGAATGCAGTATTCCTAAAAGCGCGCAATGTGTTCGGGCGAGGTGGCTTAGGGGCCTATTTTCTCACTAACGAAGTCCGGTATAGGACTCCTAGGACTTGCTATGTGTTTTTTGGTCCCAGAAGGAGGTAACCTGTGAGTTTGGTCGAAATCCGAGACAATTTATTTTCGACCGAAAATCGCAAAAAACGCAAAGGCTATAGCCTTTGCATTTTTATGATTTTGGGTCGAATTTTTTTTCTCTCCAAAATGACGGGGGTTGTACAGGGGGACTCTAACGTACCCCTAGACCAACCCCCAAGGGTCAGTTCGTCCGAAAACTCGGTTTGTCTGCGAGGGAATGCCGTCCTGCTCCACGCACTCGTTGGCCTGTTGCAGAGCGCGAACCGAATAGGGAAGTAAAGTGTGTGTTTCTGTGGAAAGCCGGTGGCATTTGACTTAAAATTTTGTCGCTGTGCCATTTTGCAGTTGCCCGAGTCACAAGGACGGTATAGCTGGAAAGAACAATTCGTCCAAAGAAAACGAAAATTAAAAAAAAAAAATTACGCGGCTTTTGAACCATTGCCCTCCACTGCCATGAGCAGTGTCGGTACCAATGACGCTACGGGGCCGGCCTTCCAGGTTACGGAGAGCAGGCGCACTGATGACACCGGGCTCGTTTCTTCGGTGACTGTGGCTTCTCGCGCAGCATGACTCCTAGTTGTCCGGCTTCGCATACCGTAACGGCGTAGGCGTGCCGGCATAGTGGCTGCCCGGAGAGTGGCAGAACAAAGGTTCGAATCTTAGCCGAAAATTTAATTTTTCTGAGGACAACAACCAAACGGAGTGGAATTCAAACCCCCCATTTCAACCGAGCCTTCTCATGGAATAGCCGACGGTCTAGTGGTCTTAGTGCCGCGAAAGCCGTGGGGTGTCTGTGAGACTCGGCACATGGGTTCAATCCCGTGCCCACGACTGGCGGTCGGTCGTGGGGTCATAAGTCCTAGAATCTGGCTCCAAAAATAGCTATTCCACGTCCTGGGGACAGGGCAGTTCGGCTAACCACCGTACGACCAGAGATATATCCACCTACCCACCGTTCTCCGTAGCTCGCGGAAAGGCGGTTGCCCTGAGTATCTTACTCGTCGGGGAAACACCGGATCCCATCTGAACTCCGAAGTTAAGCCCGTGGGGTCCCTTCAAGGGATGGGTAGGTCATCCCCATTTTTTTTCGGTTTACGTACGTATTTCTTTCAAGTTTAATCTCGAATGGTTTTGTTTGCTTTCGATATGTTGTTAACTAGGCTTCAAAACGCCCAGAAAAGTGTATCTCGTGGGAGAAATTTTTCGAGCCGACACTTAGAAAAATTTCGCACCGAATAGTGCTTTTCGTCTAAGTCTTTAAATGGAACTGAAAAAACTTTCCGCCAGCTCTCGATATGTTGTTACCCAGGCTTCAAAACGCCCAGAAAAGTGTATCTTGTGGGAGAAATTTTTCGAGCCGACACTTAGAAAAATTTCGCTCGGGCAAAGCAGGTGGCTTAGGGGCCTATTTTCTCACTAAAGAAGTCCGTTAAAGGACTCCTAGGACTTGCTATGTGTTTTTTGGACCCAGAAGGAGGTAACCTGTGAGTTTGGTCGAAATCCGAGACAATTTATTTTCGACCGAAAAACGCAAAAAATGCAAAGGCTATAGCCTTTGCATTTTTATGATTTTGGGTTGAATTTTTTTTTTTGCTCTCCAAAATGACGGGGGTTGTACAGAGGGACTCTAACGTACCCGTACACGAATCCCCAAGGGTCAGTTGGTCCGAAAACCCGGTTTGTCTGCGAGGGAATGCAGTATTCCTAATAGCGCGCAATGTGTTCGGGCGAGGTGGCTTTGGGGCCTATTTTCTCACTAGCGAAGTCCGGTATAGGACTCCTAGGACTTGCTATGTGTTTTTTGGTCCCAGAAGGAGGTAACCTGTGAGTTTGGTCGAAATCCGAGACAATTTATTTTCGACCGAAAATCGCAAAAAACGCAAAGGCTATAGCGGCTATAGTATAGCCTTTGCATTTTTATGATTTTGGGTCGATTTTTTTTTTGCTCTCCAAAATGACGGGGGTTGTACCGGGGGACTCTAACGTACACCTAGACCAACCCCCAAGGGTCAGTTCGTCCGAAAACCCGGTTTGTCTGCGAGGGAATGCAGTTCTCGACTTTCTGTCGCAAAATGTTTTCCATGTTTTCACGCCACCCTTTCACTGGCAGAGCACGAACGTAATTTTTCAAGTTTAAGCTCGAAAATGCATATTTGCAGAGTGCTTCGCTACGATCAGCAAAAAAAATCACAACAGAAATTTTGACGATTTGGCCCGAAAAGTTTTGAAGCCAGTTGCAACCTTTTTTTTTTTTTTTTTTTTTAACTATACGAGACGACAGAAAGAATACGCATGAGTGTTGCGCGTGTGCGTGTCAGTGTGAACACTTTTGATTACAGTGCGGGTGCGGCGTGTTGCAGGCGGGCTGCCACCGCTGCTCCGCTCGCAGTCCATGTACACCACGCCGGTGGAGCAGCGCGCGCTGTGGGGCCCGGGGGCGGCGCCGGGGGCGGCGGGGGCGGCGGCGCCGGGGGTGGGCCGCCGCAGCCACACCGTCGAGGTCCTGGACGACACGGTGCGCATGCAGGTCTCCACCCGGGCCATGCTGCTCGGCCGCAGCGACATCCTCGGCGTCCTCAGGCTGGGCGTCGGCGGTGACGGCGGCGTCCTCAGGCAGGGCGTCGGCGAGGACGGCGGCGTCCTCAGGCTGGGCGTCGGCGGTGACGGCGGCGTCCTCAGGCTGGGCGTCGGCGGTGACGGCGGCGTCCTCAGGCAGGGCGCCGGCGGTGACGGCGGCGTCCTCAGGCTGGGCGTCGGAGGTGACGGCGGCGTCCTCAGGCTGGGCGTCGGCGGTGACGGCGGCGTCCTCAGGCTGGGCGTCGGAGGTGACGGCGGCGTCCTCAGGCTGGGTGTCGGCGAGGACGGCGGCGGCCCCGCGGCGACCAGGGCCGGTCTGCGCCTTGAGCTGCCCCCCGCCCCCGCCCCCGGCCGGCGCCGCGCCAAGGACGCGCTGGACCCGTCGGCCCTGGACGCCATCGTGCCGTACCCGTGCACGCCGACGCCGACGCCGCCGGGGTCGGCGCCGCCCAGCCCGCAGTACATTCCCCTGCGCAGCCCAGGGGCGACGCCGCCCACCCCGCTGTCGCCGCCCTACCTGCCGCCCCGCGTCGTCGAGCTGTACCTCAAGAACGAGCCCGTGCCCGCGCCCGGCTGGGTCTAGTGCGGGACACGACGCCTGACTGCAGGCCTGCCTGGCGCTGCACGCTCAATTGGCTCAATTTTCTTTCGCAGGGTGTCAAACCCCTGCTGCGCCACAATACATGTGCGCAAACCTTTTGTGAATAACCTTGTGATATATTTACTAGTCAAGGCATCAGTCCAATTCGGGGAGCTGATCGTGAATGCAAACTGCCCCTGCCACCCGAGAAAGTCATTTCTGCTGTCTATAAAATGTACAGAACTGCGTGGAAAAAATAAGAATAGATTAAGAGTCATGTTTCTATAGAAATGCTAAAAAAAAATGTGTCAGTTGCGCTTGCTAAAGCTGACCGCTAAACTGTGATGTGCCCCTGCCGAACCGAGCTGAGTCAAACTGTTTTGACTGATCTCTGCCTTTTGGCCAAAGCGAAGGTTGTGATGTTTAGTTACTGTAAGTAAGAAGCCGAGATCTCTGATATGCGACCCAAAGCAAATGCGATTATGGTGGAGTGAAAAGTTTGCGGAGGTTTCCGTGCGTGTGTTCTAATTTTTAAATTGTGTTGTTGTTCTGCGTGTCTCGTAGTTTGAATGAGTGTGGCCATTTAATATTCTTTCAATGTTACTACGGAGTAAACCGCATGGTTTGATCTCGAATTATGGTTTTTTCAACTCCTATACCTAGGTTTTGCAGGGTTCAGCGAACCTTCATTGAGTGCGTTGTTAATATCGTTTCTTCCTTGAAACGTCATGAAGTTGACGTATTTTCTATCCTCTATCTTTCCAAACCCATACACTCTGAACAGTTTCGGCAAAATTATTTGAAAAAAGATCCTAATACTATTTTTCTCCTGTATTTTTCTATTCCTGTCTGTGCCAAAATAAAAGACGTACACGTCTCCTTGAAATCCTGAAACGCCTCGCATCTGATTTGCCCATTTGTCATCAGACCGATCGCCACTGCAAAGCAAGGACAAACCGCGCCGACCTCGAGACATACTGATCAGACATCTCCACCCGCCCCGCCCCGCCCCGCCCCGCCCCGCCCCGCCCCACCCCGCCACGCGGAGTGCTGCAGCCTCAATGGAGCAGTCGGGTGGCCACACTGGTTGCTGGTTATTGGCATGTGTTTGGGGCCCAGTTACCCCGTCGTCGGGACCCGCCGGCCCCACAACACATCACTGATTTGGAAGGGGCGAGCGAAATGAAAACGCAAACAGCTTCAGCTTGTCATATTTTGACAACATCTCTCGTCTGGTACAGGCGGACTGCGAGCGACAAATTCTCGTATTTCTTTTTTGTTTTTTTTATAGTTGGGACAGCTTGCGTAATTATTCTAAAACTCCATCGTCTATAATTTTGGTGTGATTCGCTGCTTCTCGCCGGACGTGGCGCACTCTCCTCCGCTCTCCGCAACAAGGTAGCACTTCTTATTCACTCGTCCACGATGGCTCCACTGTAAAATAAATATTCCTGGCTAAAATTTCCTAGTTCGGAAAAAAGTTCTTCGAGAAACAAAACTGTTTTGCTTTGCTGAGGATTTTATCGCTAAAATAAATTAGATTTTGCAGACGTGAATACCCCTTCGAACAGCTCAAACCAAAAAGTCTAGGACACGTTGGTCTTAGACCGAAAAAGATGTGGGACCATATGTGATCCTATACTGAAGAGTGTAGGACCGTCTCACACTATCAGGCGACACTGACGGAACGGAGGCTTTTCTCAGTGCTGTCAGAAAAGTATGCAATAAAGAGCCCAAACACCGTGGAGTGCAGCGGGCTGCATCTCCTCCTGCCTACTAGGCAAGCATGTTGCGAGCATGTTGCCTATGTGAGGCAGGAGCAGATGCAGCCCGCTGTGTTTGGGCTGTGTCTCGTCCCACCTGGCGTGCGCACGCGTGACTCGCGCGTGACTCGCGCCTCACAGGGCGTTGAGCTCGTGCTCGGCGGGGCCGGCGCAGACGGAGTCCGGGCGCGCGCAGGCGAGCCCCGGGGCGCAGGGGCACAGGTGCAGGAAGACGGCGGGCAGGTGGACCACGGCGCCGTCCGGGTACGTCACCGTCGTGTTGATGGGCCGCACCGCGCCGTACCCGGGCCCGGGCCGGCAGGCGTCCCCGACGTCCCCGACGGCCGCGCACCGGGGCAGGCTGAAGCGGCCGCCGCCTGCAAGTGTGTGACGAGTCGCAGCAGGTGTCTGACATTCGCACACTTGCACGCGTCAAGAGGTGTGAAGCACTTGAGGGAGGGGGCACCGCGGGGAAACTACTCTGATATAGACCTTTGCGACAGCAACTTGGAGTCAGCGGAAGTCGTAGTTGAAAAATGCAGTTGGGCACGTTTTCGAAAAAAGTCCAACACTTCGACATTGTAAATTTTCCAAGTATTCGAGAGGCGATGCGTAATTTTATTGACAGTCACTCTAAAGCCTCCAAATCTCGAAGATAAAATCCAGCTTGCCGTGTTGCCACGTTCCGGGCGCAATGGTCTATTGTTGTACACCTCGTAGTGCAGAAAAATTCAGTAAAATTCTAACAAAAAACAAAATTAAACAAATGCAAAAACTTACAAACAAAAATTACAAAATTTTCCTAAAATTCTCTAAAATTCTCAAAAAATTAGAAAAAAATTACCAAAATTACAGAAAAATTCAGAAAAAAAAATCCCGACATTTGTACGACACAGTTGAGAGTTGTTTCCCCTCGACAAATGGTCTATCACACGACTACAAGTGTGCGGCATTGCATTGCCCACGAACAAAACCTCCCGGCGCGGAGCGGCGCCAGTCAATGGAAGCTGTGGCGCAGCGCAGCGCAGCTTGGCGTAACCGTGGCGTGCGACGTAGACGAAACCAGAAATTGAGTTTAAATTTCATTTTTTAGGCTCACCGAGTACGCAGCACTCCCAGGCGCCGCACTCGCTGCTGTCCACGCAGTCGATGTACCTGGGCCGCGAGGGCACGGCGCCGGCGCCGGCGGCCGCCAACAGCGACAGCGCGGCGAGCAGCGCCAGTGGCGCCAGCAGCGGCGCCAGCAGCGGCGAGGAGGAGCGCATGCTACAAGCAGACGGCTGGGTCAGAGCACACGGCTCGATACTTCTGACAGTGTATCTCCATTATTTATGGGACGTTTCCCCTCGGACGGAAGAGTTTTGTCAGCGCCTGTCAAAGGTCCGGGCGGTAAAGCGGAGCAATCTGTTGGTGTTGAAGCGTAAGTAGCCCAAAAGTACCCAAACTCGCTGGGCGAACGGGAGGCGAACACACACTTCCTGTTTCACGTTTCGGGCAATCAGCTCACGGCGGCTTCCGCTGTAAATTACAGTGTGTCAGGTCTCACTGTAAACTACATTGAAATTCGCGTTGTATCCACCCAAATCGTTTAGCGATATGGCTAATTTGAGCTACTACATAGCTCCAAATGTTAGCCAAACATGTCTGTACCTATAATTTATTTTCTCTGAGCGCCGAGGTGTGAGTGACTTGCTAAAAATTCCCCGTACAAGAACTTTAAGTGAATCTCTCAAATTCCCACTGCTCTCAAAGTAGCTACACGTTTAACCGATATGCATCTTGCACATCGGTGCTGAAAGCTAATTGGTTAATACATGGCTGGGATTCCTTTTAAAAAAAAATCCACTTGCGGTGCTAACAAAAAGTAGAGAAGGCTATTTTAAACGTTAATTATTTTTTTTTTTGCCTCGCGTTGCTTGATTTGCTAATGTGCCAATGTGGCAGAGCTAAATTTCTCTCATTGGAAACCCAAGTGTGTGAATGTCACACTCTTGTAGGTGTACGAATGAATCCTTGCACACCTGCAAGTGTGCGACATTCACACACTTGGGTTTCCAGTGCTGTTTCTTCACCCGCGTGTCCTCCTACCTGCTAAGTCGACCTGGCCTGGAGGTGCGAGCTGGGCACGACGGAGCGGAGCCTAGCCTGAGGGTTCGAGGTTCCCGAGGGTTAGACGTATCGTCCTGCAGCCGCGCGTCTCCAACACTCCCAAGGCACTGAGTCCTCCGGCCTGGGCCTGGCAGTCACTCACAGTCATTGAGGAGGGGCGTTCAGTGAGTACGCCCCGCCCCGCCCCGCCGCGCCGCAATGGTCACGTGTTTAAATCCTCTGCCGCGAGCCGTCCGGACCGCAGCCGCAAGTGTAAGAGACTGCATCGTCTGTCCTCCTGTCTCCCCCTCCCTCCCCCCCTTCCCCCTCCCCTCTCCCATCCTGCCTCCCCTGGGAATTCCCCGCATCATGAATCACTATGGAAGAGTCGTGAGCAAGGAGGCGCGACTCGCCACACGCTTGGTCGCGCCACGGTAAAACTAATGCATGTTTTTTTTTTTTATTTTTTATTGTAAAAGTGAAAACTTTGAGAAACTCCCATAATTTGAGGGACCCTACTCCGATTCTGAGAAAGTCTCCTCAAAATTTGAGAGGGATTCCCACATTTTTTTGAGGAGGCTTCCTCAAAATCTGAGGAGGTTCCCACAAATTATGGGCGTTCTTCAAAGTTTTCCCTTCTCCTGAAAAAGTCATACATCATTTCTGCTGTGGATCCCTATCCCGATGGGCTAGGTGTTGAGCTCCGCCAGTTTACTTCAAGTTTACCGCAAGTCTCCAATAAGCCGCTAGCTCCACACTAACTATTTCTCCATAAGCTACAGTGTGAAGCTTTTAGTACCAAGTCTATGCTATGTGGAATACCGGTATCCAGTGATCATTGTAACTTTCAGTGTAAGCCCCAGCTTGCGGTGACATTTACCGTAGCTTACAGTGATTATTCAACGTAACAGTGCTACAGGGATGTGCCGCAAGTTACGGTGAAATTCACCGCAAACTGTACTAAAAAACATTACTTACACTGTACGAAGGTGCACTGTACTGTCTCACGAAGCCAACACTTTTCTGAAATACACCCTCGTATGCTGGATGCAGTTTGATGCTTTGGCTGAATCTCTCATAGCACCGAGATAGCCTCTCGGAAGGCTTCAACTCGTACGGCGCAAAATGAATATGAATAAACCTCGTGGGAGTTGTTCTGGCAATAACAAACATTTGAAACTCATACTAGGCAGTGGAATAATACAAACTTGTTAACTTTTTGGTACATCCTGTCCGTCAAAATTTTGCACGTATGCGTATTCTTGACTATTAATTAACAATAACAATCAGCCTTTTGATTAATAACGTGAGTATCGTCTGTTTTGGCGTGAAATGACTTGATTTTAGCAGCTTTCTTTTGACAGTTCAATAGATCTTCGTGTCCTCATTCCTTTGTTGTAGGCTATTGTTTCTTTTTCTTCATCTAAACCAAGGTTTTTGGACCAATTTCCTCAGTTTTTCGACTGTATACTATGTTAGCTTTAGCCTCTTTTATCAGCAAATACATGATTGCACAATGTTGCATTCATCGAAATTCTAGTGATGATGTATGTATCATTTTTGCATGCAATATTGTTACAGATTTCTGAAAATGAGTGATAAAGAGGGTTCGGACCAGACATCTCCCAACAAAGAGTCTAAGGCAACTGGAAACCAGGAGAGCATTGCTGGAGCCTCTCGTCCAACTCCCATAATACCGTAATGAATAAGGTTTATTTTTATCTCATTACAAAAGAAGAGAAAATCTTTTTAAAGTCATCTACTTTGCATCTTTTTCATCATAGGGTGGCCATGGACCGATCATCACCATTTGTTGCTGTTTCGGGTATTGCAGCATCACCACCTCAATTTGTGACTATGGAAGAAATCATGTCTGCTGCAAATGGCTTGAAAAATATGGTGATAGCTCACGAAATTGTTGTGGATAAGGATTTTAAACTACAGCCATATGAACCACCAGAAAACAGGTTTGTTGTCATTTTTTTTTGTTATTTATGCTTAATTTCTATTTGAAAGAGAAACAAGTGCCATCCAATTTTATTTTCCTACTTACAATTTTAGCCTTGAAAGGGTAGTTAAAGATGCAGTTCACAGAGCCTTCTGGGACCTGCTAGCAGAGGAGTTAAGTGAAGATCCTCCTATTTACAAGGGGGCAATGATTCTTTTAGAGGAAGTTAAAGAAGTAAGCCCTTGTTCTGGAACTGTTGATTTAAAAAATTACTCTGTCATTTCTATGTGCTTAAATAATTTTTCTGTACAGATACTGCTTGATTTGCTCTACCCACAACATGAAAAGCTGAAACAGGAAATAAATGAAATGCTTGACATACCTTTCATTAAACAGCAGGCTGAAAATGATGCTCTGGACTTCTTAGTGAGTACTAAAGATGACTCTTAACTTGTACATAGCTAGAAAAAAGTTAGTGTGATCAATTGAGGTTTAGTGTCAGACTTGCTATTAATACTTACTTCCGCCCCCATTAGGGATATGCCCACTTTGTTCTAAATGTGATGGGCAGGATTTGTGCCCCAGCACGGGATGAAAAGATTGAAGAATTAAGGGGAATAACCAATGTTGTTCAAGTTTTTAAAGGAGTGTTTGAGGTAAACAAAATTTTGTATAATAGTATTGTACCATTCATTGCAGTCAATATTTTAAATTTATTTCTTCTCACTTTAGACTCTAACCTTAATGCGTATGGATCTTGCCAATTTCAATATTAAATTGGTTCAATCTAACCTCATGGCCCAAACTGTAGACTATGAAAAGGAGCAATTTGAAAAACTGCTCAGTCTTCAAGGTGGTTTAGGTAATAGAATGAAAAACTGAAACTTCATGTTATTTTAATTTCTTCAAAATTTTTATGTTTTTTAATTTTTTAATTAACTTAGCTAGCTTAATCAACACTAAAAAGTGGCTGAAATCGGGCATGGAAAAAGCAGGTCAAAGAGATATTATACTCACAGCTTACTTAGATTTGTTTGAGTGGGATCATGATATAACATTTCCTGAGGTAAGGATTCTTTTACCCTACTAATTTATGCTCACAGAAACATTATTCCTCCATATCTATGATGTTTTTCCAGACCATCGCAATGGATGCTGTGAGAATACAGGATCTTGGTAATCGCTTGCAAAGGTTGATTGTACAGGGCACTGCTCTTCTTGTGGCGCTCTCTAAAGCCAACAACAAAGATCTCCAACAAAGTACCTCATTTAAAGAAAATCTTATGAGTCACATTGGAGTTCTCCTTCAGGATGTTTCTAATAATGAGTATGTTCTGTTTACCACACTATAATGGGGAGACGGCCTACTTATTTTTTGTAACAATATATTCTTTTTCCTGTAGAACTCTAAAAAATATTCTACCTAATGTGGCTGAACAGATTGTAAGTGACATAAAACAGTTTATGACTTCTAGACAACTTCTTGAGCAACCCATACAGGATTCATCCTTTGAACAATCATTGAAAGACCTTATTCAGGACATCCACCGACCAGACCACAATGTTCGCAGAGTTATTAGTAAGTCCATTTTTTGTTTCCATTACAGTATTTTTATCTTATTTATAATAAAAAACATACCACAAGAGCAATGGCTCCATGTGGGGTCAATATAATAACAACATTATCATGGCAGTAACAAAACAGAATTGGTATAATTACAGTAGAGGGTCTTGCAATATGTGGTTTTTGAGTTTGGTTTTGAATTTATTTTTTGTATCCTCTTCTTTTCTAATGATATCTGGTAAGCTACTATACAAGTAAATACAATACTGTACATTTTTTATTTTTTTTTTATTTTTATTTTTTTTTTTGGTAGGAGAGGTTAATTAGTTTTGAGATCACTGGGCTAAATGCTTCTGGAGCATCTTTTAGTAGCTTGCTGCTTATTCCATCAGAATTCATGTTGTTTTTATTCTTCTTTTTTTAAATGTAGGAATCAATTTCTTTAGGCGTTTTTGTAGGATAGAAGGGAGTGCTTCTGGTTCCTGTAGCTTGGATGATCAAAATTTTTCCAGTAGATTTGGCACCACTGAGGAGAAACAGTTATTAAAAACAGAGAGTCTCAACTTGATTATTCTGGACTATTGCCAAGTACATTTATATTCAAAGTTACTGATGATCAGGGTTTAATGTTCATTTATCTTAACTATATTTAGGAGACCTTCATGGAAGTTGTCAAGTTAATTTTCTGGAGGATTTTATTGGCCAATTAGGTAGATGCTATTTTTCGTATTCAATATTTGTATTTTCATGATATCACCCACATTTTGAGATTCAGGTATCTTGATATATTGTATATATTCCCAAACCACCTCCTCGTTTCTCAGGTCTGTAGAGATGTTCAACTTTATAGCCAGGTATATTGAAGTACTTTTCCATTCAAGGTTTGAGCCAGGTTTCAGTGATGACTTTAATATCTACTCGACCTAACAGTTAGATAATAGTTTCAATTTCCCCTATTTTGTTGCCTTTTTTAAAATTGATCTTGCATTTATGTATAATGTAACAAAATCATGAGATGGGTTAAAGCTTACCTCACTGATGCTATCACAGTTGGTTTCTGTGCAAATTATTGAGGGCTTTAGGGAATCATCTTGAATACTAGTCTTCTTCCCCCTTGTTTTGGTACTTTAAAAACATGTATATAAGTTCACGTAATCATCTGGGTTATTTCAGAGATAATTATTTGCAGAGTGACTTAATTTATTTCCTAAATTTTTGCAGAGCAACGGACTGATGAATTCTTGCACGCTGCTTTCTCTTCCACTACAAGCAATCTTTCTGTATTGCCTCCTGGAATGACATCTGTAAAGTCTGAGTTTTTCTCAGTTATTGGCTCTATGATTCGTCTCTACCAGTACAACCTGGCAGTACACAGTGGATATTATAATCAGATCATTGCTAGTCTAAGGGAAGAGGCATCAGTGGCCACCTAAATCACAGTTTGAACTTAAAAGATAAAACTGAAGATTATTATATTGTTTTTCTGTTTTGTTAACTGCAGTTTTATGAGTCCGATGGAGAGTTCTATTAAAAGATTATTACAGTTTAACCCATTGTTGCAGCCTTTCTAATTTATTTTTGTTGATTACTCTTCTTTGTTGTGTACTGTGTTTTCCTTCTGAGTTTAATTTTCATCTCACATTGTATGTATTTTTTTTCAGAAAAAAAAAAGTATTATAATTTAGTTATAAGAAAAATTAAATTGTTAATAATTGTTATAAATACAGTCAATATTGATACTTCTTCATTAACAAAAGGAATATTGTAATATTTTTTGTTGCTCTACCCTCGTAAGAAGTCTTTTCATACTTACTGGCCTTTGCAATTTTTCAACATATCAAAGTTTCATGAAAGTCTGGTTTCAATCATAAAACAAGTTAGAGAAGCATCACTGAAGTACTGCTAAAATGTACTTGTTCTTTACCTGCTTATTTCTTATCCTATTCAATCTTATCCCCAAAATTATAGCACTTACAGTGATATGAAGTATATATTTAAAATGAAAACTTGCATTGCATGGTTATAGAAGGATTTTATAAAAAATGGAAATTTTGGGAATACTTAAATGGACTGTCTTTCATGTAAGTATTCTTAAAATTTTTGCATTTCGAAAAGAAAAGTTGTACACTACCTTCATAGAAGAACTTTTCGGAATTTTGAATGTTAAATTTCATAAACACATTAAAAAACAAAAAAAAAGAACTTGAACCAGCAAAACGTCTCGCCAGCCGAGTGCGTTAACCATATAGAACCATACCGAACGCCACAGTTGTCGCCAGCAGAGTCTGGATTATCGTATTTATCTTAGCTCACGCTAAAGTAGCGTACTTAGTTAAGACGTGCTCAGCCCAGAGCGCGAGAGCGATGCTATATCCAATTAAGAATTGTTCGTTTTTACGCTGAGCGCGAGCGCGAGGCTGGCGAGGGGTGTGTGTAGTTTAAGCGTGCGCATGGATGCATGCATGCATGCATCGATGACAGTTCGCGAAGACCTGGAGGGGTGTTGAAGATCGCCGACAGGCTCAAATACATCCCTGCCTTGAGCAATAGCTCTGCCTAGGATTATTCCTCTGCTGGTTAAGCCGCGCTGGTTGAACGTCGCGCCCGTCCGGCCTCGCGCCGTTCACGCCCGGAACTTGTGAGGAATGGAAGCAGTGGTTGAACGTGCCGCTTGCCACTTTCGCGCCTGCGAGGTAGGCAGACCATTTGACGCTTCGACGAGACGAAAACCGAGGCGTTTGGAGTTTGGAGGGAGGCAGTTTGACCCGGAGGGAGCGCCCTCTGCCCTCTACGGCGTGCATCGAGGAAACACGGGAAGTCGGAGGTGAGTTCCCGACTTTGTTAAATGTAATTGTGAAATTTGTTTTCAATGTGATATCGTGTAAATCACTTATTGGGAGAAGAAGGATTTGTGTTATTTATTGTGTAAATGTCATACATTTACATTTTATTTTGCTCGCGCTCGCGAGTAGAAATTGAACGCCCTTTCTTCCTACATGTTCCTAATTTTCCTGAGAGCTTTGAATTAATCGACAGTTTTGGGTGTAACTCTTTAATGGAATTAATGGAATCGACATTTTATAATTTCCTTAGAACAGTAGACGGTGGTGGCCAATAGTGGCTTAGCGTAATGCAAAGCTAAACCAAACGACATAACCTGATCGTGTAACCCTCCCATAAGTAAAAGGTTACTGAGCCATTATTGAATACATTTCCGTTGATTGCACGCATATTGTAAGATTAAAATTAATTTAAAATATACTTCTTCGAATGTAAACGAAATTTTTCCATGCAGCTTTCTGCTGTTGTTGTGTAGAATTCATGTTTGCAGCCGGATTTTCTATTTCTCTTTATGTTCCTTTGTATAAAATAACTTTTGATACATTGTGTTGTATTTTTTGATCGACTTTGTCCTGCTTGCTTGTTTGAAGTAGTGTCAAGTTGTGAACCAACACATTTCTTTTTTCTTCCCAGTTGTAAATGCTGTCTTTATTATGCGCACTTCTGAGAGAAAAATATGGTTACGGATCCTTCAAAGTTTTCACCTTTTTTCTTTTATTTTGTTTCTGTTTCAGATTCTACTGAAAGAGTATTTGAGGGAAAATCCACTTGCTACTCGAGCTCCCAAGTTATTGCCTCACCTCCACCAGTATATAAATCTAGATGGATCCCTTCCCCTTCCACCTTCCGCGGTAAGTGTGCTCCTTGTTGACTGTTTATTTAATTAGACTGTGCTTTCTTCTTCTCACACATGTCTCTATATATTAGTTGTTCTTGATTTCATAGTACTAAATCAATCTTTATAACCCCAGATTTTGCTGAGTCAGTCTGGAAGTGGAAAATCCAGTTGGCGCCACACCTATTTTTCCTCAAGTTGTGACTTTTCAATCTCAACTACATCAGGTATGTTTGCTGAGCACAATTCGAGAGAGAGATCTAGTTTTGTCCCTGCCTCTTCCTAGCCGAAGTGAGCCGGGCAGTTCAAGTGTCAATTAGTATGGAAATTAAAAGGGATTTACGATTTTAACTGTGATCATGTCAGTTGCTTCAAGCCAATAGTACTTTGATGTTCTGTGAGTAGCCAGCACTTGGTATGGTTTGAGTCCTATTGTACTATTGTCACTTATAGAAGGGGATGAAAAAAAATCTTGCAAAGATAAACAATAATAAACATTCAACTCTGGTCTTTGAGTTAAAATAAACAAATATTGAATTATCAACCTTTGTGTCAAAAATTCATATTGAAGCCAAAAGTACAAAGCTTGAAAGGTACAAATGAAAGAAATTGAGTATCACACAAATGATTTTCTTGCCCGAGTTACTAAGCCTCCTAAGAAGTCTGTTGACTTAAGCCAACCATGGAGACAAATGGCTTCATTCACAAATTCTGATTATTTGATATCAATCAAATGCCTTGTGATGCATCACAGACTTTGTCCTCAAAATTCTTCCTGTTGAGTGAAGTGCCCTTCTCTAAGCTAGTTTTCATGTATTTGTCCTATCAAGCTGAGTTTATTACAGTACATAGTGTAACATGGATTTACGTTTACTCTGCCTGAAACCCTTGTGTAGCCTATTGATGTGAGAAGTGGTAGAAGGAGCTTTGATAACTCATCACTTTGAAACCTTAGATGCTTTTGAGGGTTAGCATTTCCCTGCCAAATATGTCTGCCATCTGTTGACATTCACGTGGGACTCGGTCTTGCTATTCAGGATTTAAACTATCTGACCCTTAACAAGTAGTTTGCATGTGCATATGTTGGCAAGTTCCTGAGAGTTTAGCAACACCTCTCATGACTTTTAGGAGTCGCAAGGATTATTTACGGAAACATGTTGTTTCAGAGGTGGTACAAATTCTCTTTATTGATACGAATGTATACAACTATTCAGCTGCGTGTCACTATCCACATTACTCACATGGTCCTAGATAACAGCAATGGGACAAACTGTTTGTTGGTTCCAGCATGCCATCCCGAAGACTGCTCTTCTCCAAACGTACCCTCTGTTGAGCTTTTGTGGTGTCCAGCTGACCTGGAACATCGAAGTAAGAAATTACATTTTGTTGCAGATCATCCTCGGCAATGAACAAGTTTGAGGACAAAGCCAACTGAATTCAGCCACACATCCAAACAAGAGCTATATGCTCCTGATTGTTGCTACTAGGTAAGAAACAATCATGAAAATCCTGTTCATTTCTATCACTTTTCTTGGTTCTCCCCTCGGCATAATACAGTTCTAACCCTTCCAACACGTGGCTAGCAGACACGTGCTGCCATTTCCGCGTGGCTTGGGACATTTCTAACCCTGCCAACACGTGGCCGGCGATAAAGAAGAGGACAAAACTCTGAACAATGTACTTACCTCTGCTTGATTCCTGTTGCCCGCAGCACGACGTCGTTCTCGTCAGCATCCAGAAACGTGCAATGGGGGCCCGACTACAAGTGCATGGCGACCAAGCGTGTGAAATCCTGCAATATCCAAGATTTAGTGCTACAAACGAGTGGCACGACCTGGCGATGGGCGTCACAGAACGACAGCAGGACAAAACGTACGTACCTTGTTTACTGGACGATCGCTGAGGTGCTTTGCTGGGCTGGCCCTTCTGGTTGATAGTGAGGTCGATGGCGAGGAGCGAGGCTAAAGCTAGGACAATGCTGAAAGAAAAGCCAGGCTGGAACTTTACCTTTTTTAAAAACATTTGTGGTTGGCGAGGCGGGGCGAGGCGAGGCGGGCGGGGACAGCCGCAGCGACGGGCTAGCAGCGGGCGCGCACGCCGGCCGCCGGCCGCACCGGCACCGGAGACAAGACAACCTTCCCTGCTCACTGCCCGGCCTCCACTGACGCTCCGGCCGGGCAGTGAGCAGGGAAGGTTGTCTTGTCTCCGGTGCCGGTGCGGCCGGCGCCCGCGGCGTGCGCGCCCGCTGCTAGCCCGTCGCTGCGGCTGTCCCCGCCCGCCTCGCCTCGCCCCGCCTCGCCAACCACAAATGTTTTTCAAAAAGGTAAATTTCCAGCCTGGCTTTTCTTTTCAGCATTGTCCTAGCTTTGAAATATTCCCCTCTATCATATTAATAACAAATTAACAGCTTCTTGCCCGATATTCTGCTGCACATAATTTTTGTCAATGTTAGCACATGTTTACTCTAACCTAATGTTTGCTTTAGGTTACCGAGATCATAATACTCCTGGTACAGTATCAACATGGGAGGTCCTCTTGAGTTGAATGGTCAGGAAAGAAGCTTCTGCCCTCAGTGTTTTATCAGTTGTCCTTGGACGTACCAGCCTTCAAAAGTGTACCGTGTAAGTTATTTCTCTAACAATTTACGAGTCTCTTTCATTTTCCTGTGCAAACTTTACATATTCTTTTCTTTTCCAGCTGGTTGTGTTCATGCGATGACTATCCTGCTTACTGGAGATGGATAATAGGAACCTGGTCTACGAGATTCCTCAGGTATGTCATGTTGTTCAATATTTATAAATTTCACATTCCATGGCATCAAAAAATTATGAGACATTTGATACTGCTGGTCAAAGATTCACTCTTATTTTTATTTTATTTTTTATTCAGGAGTGCTGCAATGCTTTGAGACCCATCACCAGCCAGAATGGAGTGCTCCTCCATGTTTCAAGAACATTTCATAGCAGAAACCCTTGTCATTGCAAAGGAAACTGGTGTGCATAGGGCGTATAAAGATTTAGTCCACCTGAAGCGTGGTTGTGCTAATTGCAGACCTGTGGAAATCACCCAACTGTTCACGCAGTAAGTTATATCTCTGTCATCTTAGAACTGTAATTCAATGCATAATCAGATGTTAATTGATAATATTTCCCCACTGGGGTATGGCATTAGTCTGTTCAGACTGTCCCAGTAGATTTCTGTTATTGAACAGCTGTGGTTGAGAGGACCCTATGAGCAATGCGATGATGCTTTTTTGAATTGAAATAGTGTCTGCCTTTTGCTTTTGTGTATTTTTCCTATTTTGATATGGGGCTTGAATTTACTGTGTTGCTAAAATTGTTGAGATGGAAAGTTTGATTGGCTAACTGAAATATTGCTTTCTGCTATTTTAAACACAATGTTTGTTTTCTCTTTTATGGCTTGAATAATCTAAAAAGCCCAAATTACATGGGCTGGCCTGCTAGTTTGTGTGAGTAGTGTTTAACAGGAAGCTCGCCTCTATCATTGTTTGGATCAGAAAAATAGCAGGCAAAGTGGTTCACACGTTTGGCAGGCATAGTATTTTGTAACTATTTTGTAATGAGTGACTCAATGTAGGGAACTGATTTAAATTGGCAAGGTGCACAAGTTGTTGGGCACAAGAAGCTAAAAAAGAAAGTGTTGAGTCTTTTCCATGATTACACTGTTTATCATTTATCTACTCTCATGACGCTTGTCCCACTATTCATGGTAAGATTCTATGAAGGACTTTTTAACTTGTTATTTTGTTTGTAATTTTAAGTAGCCATTTCAAAACACTGCCTTTCCGGTTATGACGCTGACAAAACAACAACCATGTTAATTTTTCCATCATGTTTTGTTTCTCATCAACTTCTTCTAATGGCAACTAGTTCGGTACATAATTTCTAGCTTCTGCTAGTAAAATTATGGTCTAAAGTAATCCTTATGTATTTAGATTTAAGAATTGTAAATATTTTGTTTGCGGCTGTAACCTGTACAATGGTGTGATCTGATAAACCGTCTGAATTTTATCCTGATGAAAATAATAAAAATAAATAGCCTTCTCCACATTGTAAACTGAATACTTTAATTAGTCTTCGATAATATTTTGTTCCCTAATGATCGGGACTTAAGAAAAATATATAGTCGGTTGGGACTTAACCTAATCAGCACAACGTCTCGCCAGGCGAGATTATTTGGGACGGGGGGAAGGTGCGTTAACCATCTCGGCTGGCGGACACACATTTGAAAATTGGCGGGGCGGAAACGGAAATGGCAACAATAGTTCCGACTTTGGCCGCCCCCGAAGCAGCACCGTCGCCAAATGCTTGATTTTTGCGTTTTTCGAAGGTTTTGCGACGGTGCTGCTTCGGTGGCGGCGAAAGTCGGAACTAAAGTGACGAATTGCACATTTGAAAATTGGCGGGCCGGAACCGGAAATGGCAACACTAGTTCCAACTTTCGCCGCCCCCCGAAGCAGCACCGTCGCAAAACCTTCGAAAAACGCACAAAACGAGCATTTGGCGACGGTGCTGCTTCGGGGGGCGGCGAAAGTTGGAACTAGTGTTGCCATTTCCGGTTCCGGCCCGCCAATTTTCAAATGTGCAATTCGTCACTTTAGTTCCGACTGTCGCCGCCACCGAAGCAGCACCGTCGCAAAACCTTCGAAAAACGCAAAAATCGAGCATTTGGCGACGGTGCTGCTTCGGGGGCGGCCAAAGTCGGAACTATTGTTGCCATTTCCGTTTCCGCCCCGCCAATTTTCAAATGTGTGTCCGACAGCCGAGATGGTTAACGCACCTTCCCCCCCGTCCCAAATAATCTCGCCTGGCGAGACGTTGTGCTGATTAGGTTAAGTCCCAACCGAGTATATTTTTCTTAAGTCCCGATCATTAGGGAACAAAATATTATCGAAGACTAATTAAAGTATTCAGTTTAGAATGTGGAGAAGGCTATTTATTTTTATTATTTTCATCAGGATAAAATTCAGACGGTTTATCAGATCACACCATTGTACAGGTTACAGCCGCAAACAAAATATTTACAATTCTTAAATCTAAATACATAAGGATTACTTTAGACCATAATTTTACTAGCAGAAGCTAGAAATTATGTACCGAACTAGTTGCCATTAGAAGAAGTTGATGAGAAACAAAACATGATGGAAAAATTAACATGGTTGTTGTTTTGTCAACGTCATAACCGGAAAGGCAGTGTTTTGAAATGGCTACTTAAAATTACAAACAAAATAACAAGTTAAAAAGTCCTTCATAGAATCTTACCATGAATAGTGGGACAAGCGTCATGAGAGTAGATAAATGATAAACAGTGTAATCATGGAAAAGACTCAACACTTCCCTTTTTTAGCTTCTTGTGCCCAACAACTTGTGCACCTTGCCAATTTAGTTCAGTTCCCTACATTGAGCCACCCATTACAAAATAGTTACAAAATACTATGCCTGCCAGCAGATTCATCCCATCATCAAAAAGTGTGTACCACTTTGCCTGCTATTTTTCTGATCTAAACAATGATAGAGGCGAGCTTCCAGTTAAACACTACTCACACAAACTAGCAGGCCAGCCCATGTAATTTGGGCTTTTTAGATTATTCAAGCCATCAAAGAGAAAACAAATATTGTGTTTAAAATAGCAGAAAGCAATATTTCAGTTAGCCAATCAAACTTTCCATCTCAACAATTTTAGCAACACAGTAAATTCAAGCCCCATATCAAAATAGGAAAAATACACAAAAGCAAAAAGGCAGACACTATTTCAATTCACAAAAGCATCATCGCATTGCTCATAGGGTCCTCTCAACCACAGCTGTTCAATAACAGAAATCTACTGGGACAGTCTGAACAGACTAATGCCATACCCCAGTGGGGAAATATTATCAATTAACATCTGATTATGCATTGAATTACAGTTCTAAGATGACAGAGATATAACTTACTGCGTGAACAGTTGGGTGATTTCCACAGGTCTGCAATTAGCACAACCACGCTTCAGGTGGACTAAATCTTTATACGCCCTATGCACACCAGTTTCCTTTGCAATGACAAGGGCTTCTGCTATGAAATGTTCTTGAAACATCGAGGAGCACTCCATTCTGGCTGGTGATGGGTCTCAAAGCATTGCAGCACTCCTGAATAAAAAATAAAATAAAAATAAGAGTGAATAATGTCTCATTATTTTTTGATGCCATAGAATGTGAAATTTATAAATATTGAACAACATGACATACCTGAGGAATCTCGTAGACCAGGTTTCTTTTATCAATCTCCAGAAAGCAGGATAGTCGTCGCATGAACACAACCAGCTGGAAAAGAAAAGAATATGTAAAGTTTGCACAGGAAAATGAAAGAGACTCGTAAATTGTTAGAGAAATAACTTACACGGTACACTTTTGAAGGCTGGTACGTCCAAGGACAACTGATAAAACACTGAGGGCAGAAGCTTCTTTCCTGACCATTCAACTCAAGAGGACCTCCCATGTTGATACTGTACCAGGAGTTTTATGATCTCGGTAACCTAAAGCAAACATTAGGTTAGAGTAAACATGTGCTAACATTGACAAAAATTATGTGCAGCAGAATATCGGGCAAGAAGCTGTTAATTTGTTATTAATATGATAGAGGGGAATATTTCAAAGCTAGGACAATGCTGAAAAGAAAAGCCAGGCTGGAAATTTACCTTTTTTAAAAACATTTGTGGTTGGCGATGCGGGGCGAGGCGAGGCGGCCGGGACAGCCGCAGCGACGGGCTAGCAGCGGGCGCGCACGCCCGGGCGCCGGCCGCACCGGCACCGGAGACAAGACAACCTTCCCGCTGCACTGCCCGGCCGGAGCGTCAGTGGAGGCCGGGCAGTGCAGCGGGAAGGTTGTCTTGTCTCCGGTGCCGGTGCGGCCGGCGGCCGGCGTGCGCGCCCGCTGCTAGCCCGTCGCTGCGGCTGGCCCGGCCGCCTCGCCTCGCCCCGCCTCGCCAACCACAAATGTTTTTAAAAAAGGTAAAATTCCAGCCTCGCTTTTCTTTCAGCATTGTCCTAGCTTTAGCCTCGCTCTCTCGCCATCGACCTCACCATCGACCAGAAGGGCCAGCCCAGCAAAGCACCTCCGCGATCGTCCAGTAAACAAGGTACGTACGTTTTGTCCTGCTGTCGTTCTGTGACGCCCATCGCCAGGTCGTGCCACTCGTTTGTAGCACTAAATCTTGGATATTGCAGGATTTCACACGCTTGGTCGCCATGCACTTGTAGTCGGGCCCCCATTGCACGTTTCTGGATGCTGACGAGAACGACGTCGTGCTGCGGGCAACAGGAATCAAGCAGAAGTAAGTACATTGTTCAGAGTTTTGTCCTTTTCTTAATCGCCGGCCACGTGTTGGCAGGGTTAGAAATGTCCCAAGCCACGCGGAAATGGCAGCACGTGTCTGCTAGCCACGTGTTGGAAGGGTTAGAACTGTATTATGCCGAGGGGAGAACCAAGAAAAGTGATAGAAATGAACAGGATTTTCATGATTGTTTCTTACCTAGTAGCAACAATCAGGAGCATATAGCTCTTGTTTGGATGTGTGGCTGAATTCAGTTGGCTTTGTCCTCAAACTTGTTCATTGCCGAGGATGATCTGCAACAAAATGTAATTTCTTACTTCGATGTTCCAGGTCAGCTGGACACCACAAAAGCTCAACAGAGGGTACGTTTGGAGAAGAGCAGTCTTCGGGATGGCATGCTGGAACCAACAAACAGTTTGTCCCATTGCTGTTATCTAGGACCATGTGAGTAATGTGGATAGTGACACGCAGCTGAATAGTTGTATACATTCGTATCAATAAAGAGAATTTGTACCACCTCTGAAACAACATGTTTCCGTAAATAATCCTTGCGACTCCTAAAAGTCATGAGAGGTGTTGCTAAACTCTCAGGAACTTGCCAACATATGCACATGCAAACTACTTGTTAAGGGTCAGATAGTTTAAATCCTGAATAGCAAGACCGAGTCCCACGTGAATGTCAACAGATGGCAGACATATTTGGCAGGGAAATGCTAACCCTCAAAAGCATCTAAGGTTTCAAAGTGATGAGTTATCAAAGCTCCTTCTACCACTTCTCACATCAATAGGCTACACAAGGGTTTCAGGCAGAGTAAACGTAAATCCATGTTACACTATGTACTGTAATAAACTCAGCTTGATAGGACAAATACATGAAAACTAGCTTAGAGAAGGGCACTTCACTCAACAGGAAGAATTTTGAGGACAAAGTCTGTGATACATCACAAGGCATTTGATTGATATCAAATAATCAGAATTTGTGAATGAAGCCATTTGTCTCCATGGTTGGCTTAAGTCAACAGACTTCTTAGGAGGCTTAGTAACTCGGGCAAGAAAATCATTTGTGTGATACTCAATTTCTTTCATTTGTACCTTTCAAGCTTTGTACTTTTGGCTTCAATATGAATTTTTGACACAAAGGTTGATAATTCAATATTTGTTTATTTTAACTCAAAGACCAGAGTTGAATGTTTATTATTGTTAAGGCAATACCCACTTATCTTTGCAAGATTTTTTTTCATCCCCTTCTATAAGTGACAATAGTACAATAGGACTCAAACCATACCAAGTGCTGGCTACTCACAGAACATCAAAGTACTATTGGCTTGAAGCAACTGACATGATCACAGTTAAAATCGTAAATCCCTTTTAATTTCCATACTAATTGACACTTGAACTGCCCCGCTCACTTCAGCTAGGAAGAGGCATGGACAAAACTAGATCTCTCTCTCTCGAATTGTGCTCGGCAAACATACCTGATGTAGTTGAGATTGAAAAGTCACAACTTGAGGAAAAATAGGTGTGGCGCCAACTGGATTTTCCCTTCCAGACTGACTCAGCAAAATCTGGGGTTATAAAGATTGATTTATTAGCAAAATGTGACTTATGGAATCATATATTATGATATTACCAGTCTAAAAAGAAACAGTCAACAATGAGTACACTAACCTGGTAGGTATTAAGGAATTTAGATTTTCCACTTGGCCACTGAAGAAGCATTTGGGTTTCCTGTTTGGATTCACACTGTAAAATCAAGAACAACTAATATATAAAGACATGTGTGAGAAGAAAAAAACACATTTGACCAATTAAATTCTTTTAAGCTATCTATACTAATGTAAACTTACCAGAGAAGGTAGGGATCCATCTAGATTTATATACTGGTGGAGGTGACACAATAACTTGGGAGCTCGAGTAGCAAGTGGATTTTCCTCAAATACTCTTTCAGTAGAATCTGAAACAGAAACAAAATAAAAGAAAAAGGTGAAAACTTTGAAGGATCCGTAACCACATTTTTCTCTCACAGAAGTGCGCATAATACAGACAGTATTTACAACTGGGAAGAAAAAAGAAATGTATTGGTTCACAACTTGACACTACTTCAAACAAGCAAGCAGGACAAAGTCGATCATAGAATCTTTACTTCAAAAATTACGACACACTGTATCAAAAGTTATTTTATACAAAGGAACATAAAGAGAAATAGAAAATCAGGCTGCAAACATGAATTTTACACAACAACAGCAGAAAGCTGCATGGAAAAATTTCGTTTACATTCGAAGAAGTATATTTTAAATTAATTTTAATCTTACAATATGCGTGCAATCAACGGAAATGTATTCGATAATGGCTCAGTAACCTTTTACTTATGGGAGGGTTACACGATCAGGTTATGTCGTTTGGTTTAGCTTTGCATTACGCTAAGCCACTATTGGCCACCACCGTCTACTGTTCTAAGGAAATTATAAAATGTCGATTCCATTAATTCCATTAAAGAGTTACACCCAAAACTGTCGATTAATTCAAAGCTCTCAGGAAAATGAGGAACATGTAGGAAGAAAGGGCGTTCAATTTCTACTCGCGAGCGCGAGCAAAATAAAATGTAAATGTATGACATTTACACAATAAATAACACAAATCCTTCTTCTCCCAACAAGTGATTTTCGCGATATCACATAGAAAACAAATTTAAAAATTCACAACCACACTCAGAAAGTTGTTCGCGAACCCACCGAACTGTCCTTACGCACTGACAATACAAATTTTCTGACCTGCCTGACGTGTTTGTTTTGTTTCCTCGATCAGCAGCCTCTATCGCCTTGATGCCAATCCACGTAGCCAGAGGGCGCTCCTGTAGCGAGGATCGATCTTCGGGCTGGACAGCGGCGCGGCACGTTCAACCACCGCGACTTCCCTTTCCCTCCCCGCTCCCACTGCTTCCAATCCCTTACTTTTCCTCACAAGTTCTGGCCCAGGCGTGAGCGGCGTGAGGCCGGCCGGGCCGGGCGCGACGTTGAACCAGCACGGCTTTCCTTCCATCCTTAAGCCACCAAGGACGCGGGTGTCGCAGTGAGCAGGGAGCAGCGCGCCGACCTGGAGGCGCTCTAGCCCCACCGGCTACAAACTGCGCGACCCGCGCAACCTAAATGACCGAAATTCGTAAAACTGCAAAGGCTATAGCCTTTGCGTTTTTGCGATTTTTGGCCGAAATAAGATTGTCTCCGATTTCGACTCAACTTACAAGGGACCTCACTCTGGGTCTTAAAAACATGTACAAAGTTCAAGGAGCTCGATTCCGGAATTTATTTGTGAGAAAATCGGCCCCTCAGCATTCTCTACGGACTCGTTTTGCGCTATCAGAAATACTGCTTTTTCTCGCAGACAAACCTGGTTTTTGGACAAACCGACCCTCGGGGGTTGTTAAGGGGCTGCATTAGAGTCCCCCTGCACAACTCCGGTCACTTTTGATCAAAATTTTCTCGACCGAAATTAGCTGGGTCTCTCACTACTCAGATACTCCAGGTGCCAGGGAGGGGGCAGACGGCTTTCCAGGGCGTTTCTGCTGAAGCAGCGCCGGGTTCGGCTCGGCAGGCTCGGACTGTCGTCGGCGGCGGTGTGGCATTCCGGCATCCTCTAGAGGATCTCCCCCGTGGCCTCGATCGTCAGCTCGACGATCTGAAAACAAGGACGGGCCACGCGGTTTATAAGCACTGACGTGTTCGGGCCTCGGTTCGGGCAGGGCGGGGTGCGGGGGCGGGGACCCGTGCCCCGACTGTTACGCGGGAAAATTTTCCATGAGAAATGTCGTAAGGCTACGATATCAAGTTATAAAATTGCAAATTTGTAAGGACACTTGGTATTGACTTGTGATTCTTAAACCAGCCCAAAAAGAGAGCTTTCGTAAATTTACGATTTCGATCGTAAGGTGACAATTCCGTTTGTATATCACAAATTACGAAAAAAAAGTCGTAAGTTTAAGAAGATATGTTTTATAGTGTGGGGCTCACCTCGACCGCGGGCGGGGAGCCGAGGGCGAAGAGCACGCTGTTGGAAATGTCCTTGGTCTTGAGGTAGCCATCCTCGCCGACCATCTTGGCGTACTCCTCGGGCAACATGTCGGTGAGCACGGCGCCGGGGCTGATGCTCTGCGAACAGGGTGGAGAGCGGGGCTTAACGACGGGGTCCCGGAGGAGGCCGCCGTCGAGGCCGCTGTCCCGGCTGTCTTACCGTGACGCGGGTCCTGAAGCCGGCGGGCTTGAGCGCCTGCAGGTCGGCGCGGAGCCCCTTGGTCAGCGCCACGGTGGCGTGCTTGGTGGCGCTGTACGCGCTGCTCGACACGTCTGGCCCAAACGTCTGGGCGGCGGACACGAAGTGGCCGTAAACGCTGCGCGGAAGACAGTAAAGGGTGAGGAGGGTGTTATCATTGGGAAAGCTCGTCGCGGAAAATCATCCTCGGTCAATAATATCTCGTCGTGATTTCTTTATGACGTGTAAATCCCAGAGATGCTACCTGTTAATGTTGATAATGTGTCCGTCCTTGATGTCGTGCTTCTTCATGCTGTTGATGCATGCCCCGGAGGCGATCATCACGGCCGTCACGTTGGTGAAAATCAGCTTCTCGGACCACGCTATGTCCAGATCTGCAGCCGAATACGATAAGCAATTTAAGCAAGATTATCAAAAATATTTAAAATTCTTGCAGTTTGCAAGCATTTTACACTGCCGAATACGAATCAGAAATGCAAAATTCGTGACAATTCGTGATTAAAAGCACCTGCGATTGTCGACGGCGTGAAGATGGCGGCGTTGTTGACGAGCACGGAGATGCCGCCCAGGTTGTCGTCGACCCACTTGAAGGCGTGCTGCACGCCCTCGGGGGTGGAGAGGTCGGCCTGGAGCGGCTCGAGGCGGCCCGGCAGGTCGGCCAGGGCGGCCGCCAGGGCCTGCAGGCGGTCCAGGCGCCGCGCCACGCCCACCACCACCATCCCGGCGCGCACCAGGTCCTCGGCGAGCTGCGCGCCGATGCCGACGCTGGCGCCCGTCACCACGGCCACGCGGCCCGCGAAGCGCTCCATCCCGCTGCTCATGTCGATGTGCGGCGAGGGGTCAGTCACTCTGAGACTCTTTGAGACTCTTGTGCGTTGAAATGGTTTGATATATCGTGGTAAATCGTGGGCAAGCTCTCCCGGGCAGGGTCAGGCTACGACTGGCCGGCCGCGGCCGCAGCTCAGAGCTTTTTCTTTAGCGCCGCGCGCACGCAAGCTAGTCTTTTCGATCGGGCTCTTATAAATCTTAAAGAAACTCATAAATCCATCATCGCCCACAGCGCCACGCGCCACCAAGGACGCGGCTGGAATGGGGACAAATAAGAGTCCCACTGCACAGCCGTCATTTTGGGGCAAAATTTTTCTCGAACGAAAATCGTTAAAATCCAAAAGGCTATAGCCTTCTCGTTTTTTGGTAAGAAAAACATTTAATCTCTCCGATTGCGCTCAAGTTGACGGGAGACCTTCGTTACACAGTAGGTAACGTATACCAGGCGCCACGGCGCCAGGCGCGGGGCGGGGCGGGGCGGGGCGCGGCGGGGCGGCGCAGCGAGTTGTGTGGTGGCATGACTCACGCGGCTCCTGGCGGAATGCGCCGAACCCTCGGGACCTCAGGCAGGGGGAGGCGGCGCCGGGAGAGAGGGCGGGGCGGGGGCGAAATGTCATTACC
Organism: Frankliniella intonsa; assembly: GCA_033675135.1. Taxonomy (NCBI): domain Eukaryota; kingdom Metazoa; phylum Arthropoda; class Insecta; order Thysanoptera; family Thripidae; genus Frankliniella; species Frankliniella intonsa. The sequence goes on along the minus strand of CM066246.1, from coordinate 7,350,097 downwards.
ATTTAGATTACCATAGGAATCATTGCGCCTCGGCTGCCCTTACCCCGCCCCGCCCCCGCCCCGCCCCGCCCCGCCGTGCGCACCCTCCCTCACCCTCGCCCGCGCCGGGGCGCCGCGCCGGCACTCTTCCACTCGGATTATTACACGTGTGAGGATATCCTGAGCATCGCGCGTCCCGTATCAGAAATAGCCTTCTAGCCCGCCAACACGTCACGTAATGTGTCCGACCCCTTTCTGGACTGGAAATAACGTCGTAGGCATAGTTACGGTTTGCCGACGGTCCACCATGGGTTTTTCACGTTGGGTCATACCGTAACGGTATATACTGTTTGTTTCTGTGTAGGTTTAAGTGGTGTATCGAACGTGCCTTACAGTTTTTCAAAGTTACAGACCGCAACCCAAAATTACGGTCCGAATCAGGCAACAGATTTACCGCTCAGAACGTAGGCATTATTACGCGTACCTGTCGCGCCGACCGCATATCATGACGTTCTGAGTCAGGCCGCGCGGGCTTCTCCCTGCAACAACTGGTGGGTACACGGGACCGCACCGCCCTCGCGCACGCACGTGGCCGCCGCGAGGGGAGGGGAGGGGAGGGGAGGGAGGAGGAGGGAGGAGGGAGGGGAGGGAGGGGAGGGAGGAGGGGAGGAGGGAGGGGAGGATGGGAGGGGAGGGGAGGGGGGTGTTGCGTGCGCCTTATTGCCGCGGGCGCCACGCTTGTTAAGGGAGGCACGCGCGGCGTGGGGAGGGTGCATGCCGACACCCTCGACAGGGTGTGCGGCGGGGCGGGGCGGGGCGGGGCGGGGCGGGGCGGGGCGGGGCGGGGCGGGGCGGGGTGCGGCGGCGCTAGGGCGCGCCCCACATCCCCAGTAGCACACTGCCCCCGGCCCGGCGCTGCGGCAAGCACGCCCCGCGGCTCAACACGGCCCGCCTTGCACCTCTCCCTCTCCGCCGCGCCGCGCCGCTCAGGTCGGGGCGGGGCGGGGCGGGGCGGGGCGGGGCGGGGCGGGCCGATCTTCCAAATACATATATTGTTCTTAAGGTGGGATTGAGCTTAGCATTCAGGCCGAAGGCTTGCCTGGCTAGTATTATAACAACCAGATCAAAAAATTTCATTCAAATAATATAGCAATTCTGCTTTGTTTCAGGAGCAAATATTTGATCTTGGGACACATTGTTGGGTCAAGAAACGATTTTTCTGGTTGAAACCGTAATGTGAAAACGTTTTCCACCGCATCACAGTGACTTGGAAGTCAGCAGCGGCGGAGTGGAGTGGGGTGGGGTGGGGTGGGGTGGGGGGTGGGGTGGGGTGGGCGCGGCGGGGTGGGGTGTGGCGCGGGGTTGCGGAGCCGTCCTGCTCAGGGTGCATGCCTTCAGTGGTGCGAGGAGACACGCCACCCCGCCCCGCCCCGCCCCGCCCTGCCTTGCCCTCGCAAAGGAGCACGGATCATTTCCCAGTGGATGCAGCGAGGGTGACTCGGAGCATGATCTCCTGGCCGTTATCCGGGATCAGTGGGGATTACTAGAGGGGGGGGGGCGGTGCGGGGCGGGGCGGGGCGGGGCGGGGCGGGGCGGACCGGGGTGGGGCGGGGCGGCGCGGAGTGAGGCTGGGCCTCTCGGGTGGGGCGGCCGAGTGACTCACATCTCGCCCCGCCCCGCCCCGCCCCACTACTTGTTACGCCCTGGACCCTCCCCTCGTCTCGGGTGCGCCGCCCCGCCCGCCCCGCCCCGCCCCGCCGCACGTGCGCGAGACGTAACGGACGGGTCGGGGCGGGGCGGGGCGGGTCATATATTCACGTTTTCGTTGGTTTTAATTAATGAAGAAGCAGCAGCGCTGCCCGCGAGCACTGTGAAAAATATCTTTGTAGATTTATACGATAAATTTGGTTAATTACGATTCACGAAATATGTTGTAAAATTACGCCGGACCTTTTTGACTCGTGAACGAATTTCAAGCCGATTTGAATAAGTGCCTGTAATTTTACGAGTTGCAATTGTAATTTTACAACTGCAATTCGTGGGAAATTTTCCCGTAAGCCTGCGACTGTTTTTCACAGTGCTGAACCTCATTATTAGCGATCAGCATGCTCTGCTGGGTAACTGTTTTCCCTCCGATAACCATCTGCCGAAGTGACTCACTTCGGGTGGCTGTGCCGTGCTGCGGGCGCAGGACCGTGGAGCGTGGCGGGGCGGGGCGGGGCGTGGCGGGGCGGGGCGGGGCGGGGCGGGGCGGGGCGGGGCGGGGCGGGGCGGGGCGTGGCGGGGCGGGACGGGGCGGGGCGGGGCGGGGCGTGGCGGGGCAGGACTAGGGACCCTAGGTAGGGTCGGTCGCGGAGCGTGGCGGTCGCGTGTCAAACATGCGGCGCGGCTGGGGCCTGCGTGCGGTGTGGAGTGAGCTGATCGCCCCGCCCCGCCCCGCCCCGCCCCGCCCGTCAGCCAGCAGCAGGTGACGTCTCACTCGGACAACGCATCTGATTAGGCAGCGCCGGCCCGGCGGCGCCACGCAGAGTAACGCCCCGCTGACCCGACGGCCGACCCATGGACTGGAAACCCTTGAACCCTGGCTCACTAAGTTTACTGGGGTTAGGGCGGCTTCGACTGAGGTAACTTATGAATTTATTTTGCACATGCTCAGTATGCGCATTTTTTAATACGCAAGTACGAAAAAAATTGTTTATAATTTAATTATGAACAGTTTGTTCATAAATGTATTATGAAATGCGTAAGCTGAGCATGTGTAAAAATATCACAAGCACGAGTAAAATTGTTCATAAGACTTAAGTGTGTACTCGTGCTATACCAATTATTATTTTACGCAAAAGAGTCGCACAAAAAAAGTTAACAAAAGAAAACATAATTAGGAGGCACTTTTTTGCACGTCAGCACAATGCAAACGTCGAAATTGAGTTTTAAAATTTATTTGCAGTAGTCGACTTGACTAGTTTCAATTATGTACTTTGAACCTTTGCAAGCTTTGAACTGCTTTACACAACTTTAGGCTTTCATCCGGTTCTCATTCTACGCCGCTGAATGGCACCACCACTACAGTGGCGGGGTGCGGCGGGGTAGGTGGGGCGGGGGGGTGCGCGGGTGTCACCCGGCCCGGCGCAATCGAAGGGGAGTGCAAGCACAAGTGGCGCCAAAGTGCACCCAGTGACCACCCCGCCCCGCCCCGCCCCGCCCCGCCCCGCAGAACCGCAAGTCACCGCACGGGCACCATATGGTGCAGGTCGGGGCGGGGCGGTGGACCGCGGTGGTGGGGTGGCCTCCCCGACGGCTGGGGGTGTATTGTACCGACAGCTCTAGTGGCCCGGCGGGCGGCGGCGGCGCGAGGGAGACGGAGCCGACTACACCTGCCGATAACAGCCAAGGCAAAATGCAACGACCTACCCCCGGAGCGGAGCGGGCATAGCTACTACTCACCCGCGTTCATCCAGCAGAGGGTTCGACCAGCGGCACGCACATGTCGGAGGAGGCGGGATACAGCTACAGTACCATGTCGCCGTCGTCATCCTCCTGGCTTTTCAGAAATAGTCACACATGTCAAACTATACGAGCAGTGCCAAGAAAGGCACAGCAATGCGATCGAAGGCGCTGCAGCGCGTTTTGGCTGGGCGGGGCAGAGCCAGACAAAATGAGCACTACGACGTCGGACTTGGTACGATGACGGCGGCAAGGATGGGGCCGCGTTGGACTATACCGACATGTCCGGACGGCCGCGCAGACGGTGCAGGCCGCGATTCCCACCGAAACACTTAAATCCACCTTCAGTGTGTGTGCGGTGTGTGCCTGTGAATGTCGCCGGGTGCAGTGCAGAGTGCGGGGCGGGGCGGGCGCCGCTGAGCTGCTTCCTCCACTCAGCGCCTCCTCCCCCCCTCCCCACCTCCCCTCCTCTCCCAATAGCGGTAGCGCCGCGCCGTCGAATAAAATACTGCACTGCAATGTTATTGTGATACGTATAATCAAAACGGTTCTTCCCCTCTCCTCCTGCATACCCCGCCCCGCCCCGCCCCGCCCCGCCCCGCCCCGCCCCGCCCCGCCCTCCCAGCGGACTGGGGTGTGAAATTAGACGGATTACAGAGGGTGCGCGGCCACCCCCGCTGTGTCCTGCTGCAGGGCTGGCGCCAGGCCACCCCCGCCACCCCCGCCCACCCAGTCACCCTGCACAGCCCGCCCAGCCCAGCCCAGCCGGGCCCAGCCGCCGCTCTGTGGGTTTTGGGGTTTTTGGGTTGCACCAACCACGTGGCCCGGGCCGGCCGCTGGGTGGCGCTGGCGCTAGACAGCACATTGCACCACTGCAGCCGTGCGGCAGGGGGGGCGGGGCGGGGCGGGGGAAGGCCCGTCTACACTCGCCCCGCGGCCCAGAGCCCCCAGCCCCAGCAGCGCCACCCGACGAGGCGAGCGAGGTGCAGCGGCGCGGGCGAAAATTAGCAATTTATCGTGGAAGCTTGTCGATATTGGCGCCGCTGGGCGGCCGCTGCAGCCCGCCCCGCCCCGCCCCGCCCCGCCCCGCCCCGCTCGGTCGGCGCACCCTTTGTGCTTTGCGCCTCCAGCGTCCGAGGCCGCCGCGCCGAGGCGAGAGGGAAGGGTTTGCGCAATTAGCTGTGTCCAGTGAACCGAAGCGCCCGGGCCGGCCGGGCCCCACCGCGCCCGGCCCCGCCCCGGCCCTCCACAGGAAATAACCTATGCGTGCGGCAGTTAAGCCCCTGTGACCGCCCCGCCCCGCCTGTAGGTGCCAGCGACAGCCTGTCGGTGGACTGGACGGGGCGGGGCGGGGCGGGGCGGGGCGGGGCGGGGCGGGGCGGGGCGGGGCAGGGTGGGGCCGGGCGGCGACCACCTGCCTTCCTCCTCAGCCCAAGGGCAGGACAGCCAGGGGTCGCGGGTAGCACCCACGGTTAAGTGGCAAGTTGGTGAGGCTGCAGACACTGCAACATTTCAAAAGAAGAAAAAAAATCTGTATGTTAGAATGGTGACTTTTTTTTAAATCAATAAAACAGTAACCAGCGTATAACGTCACTAAATTTTTTTTATTTCCTACGTAATATGATTTTTACATTTATACACATCTATATTTTAATAATATAATAGATTGTAGGTAGTGAAAAACATACTTAATTAAATTATCTCACAGCAATAGTTGTTATTCCTAAGTAGTGAAATGAGATTTGACAAGAACTTGTACAAGACACGGAATACAGGACTACTGTACTTAAATTGAAAACATCTTTTCAAAATGAGGTACAACACACATAAATAAGATATGGATAAGACTTGTTTGATCACACCATCAAGTTAATTGTTCCGCAGAGGTATCTACTCTTTTGTCTTTTAATTAAATAAGATTGTGGTGTGCTTCCACGCTTTATAGTACGTTGGCTTCAGTCAGGATAAGGTGTACACTATTAAACTATATACAGAGAGCTAAGTTGTGACTGTGATGTAAACTAGCAGGTAGTTGTAAAGTCTCTATCGGCGGGCGACTAGAAGCGCTAGAGACGACTACGCGCCACACGGCCACCCGACTACAGGCCCCTCCATGCTATTGTATTGCCCCATCAAACTCCATCTCCAATCGGCAAAACCATTCTTCAAAGGAACCAAAATAATACAGGTAACATAGGGTCTTAAAAAAAGAAAAAAAAAGGACAATAAATACAATCTACAAGATTGATAAGAATATAGCATAAAAGTAGTAGCGGGAAAGCGAATAAATATAGTATAGACGGTACCGTAGTCTCGAGTAAATATAAGGAATCTAGTAAAGAGTAAGTTGATGATACAAGATACAGACAATGTTAGTCTGCGTTGCCTCAAAAGTGCATTTAAGAGGTCAACGATATGGCAGCCTTTATAGTTTCTGGTTCCCATAATCATTTTTGTGGAAACTACTGCATTGTGTCAGAAAATAAAAGATGAGACTATCCGTGTCCTAGTTAAAATAAATAACAAAACAGACCAGATGAATAAATTCTACTGTGACATAAATTTTGGATAATTTGTGAATACTTTGTCACATTCCTACTGGGAATGCAAGGCAAGATTTATTTTTTCATTATTTTTAAAAATGGTGGGATCTGATGTGATCACAACCCTAGAGATCCACGTCTACTGGCCCCGAGCTCCATATTGCAGGGGCGAGTCGCGCCGGGACGGTGTGCGGGGGGCGTAGAATGTCGAACGGGCTCTTCTGGGGTCGCTTCGGAGTCGAACCGGACCTTGATATTTCTCTGACAGTCGACAGGGCAACGATTCGACTGCGACCCGACCCGACCCGATCCACATCCACTTCCTCTATATCTCAATCACACACACATACAGAAAGACACAGAATTACAGACATGCACACACACACTCACACGCCCCCGCTGTTCCTCCGGGCAGACCTCTCCCTAATCCCGCGACCAAAACGAAATGAGACAACGAAAATCAAAATCCGGAAAATGAAAATAGAAAAGCCGAAGATGAGAGCGAACACAGCTCCCCTCCCCCTCCACTTTTCCTCCTCGCCTCGCGGCCTCGGCCCGGCCTCGGCCACGGCCTACACGAAGTCGTAGGGCGCGATGACGTGCAGCGGGCACAGCAGGTACAGAGCGGCCAGGGTCGCCGCCCACGCGAACGCCACGAACAGCGAGCCGAAGGACGAGACGAACATGACCTGCACGAGGAGCTGCACGAGGCCGTCGGCGTGGGGGTCCGCGCCGGGGCCGCCCCGCCGCGGGGGGTGCGTGCTGGAGGTCGCCGCCGGCGCCGGCCCCGAGTAGTGCCTGGGCGGCGTGTCGCGCCGGTGGTGCGAGCTGGCCGTGATCAGCGCCCCCACCAGGGTGGACTCGTTCACCACCGTCATGCGGACGGGCGAGTGCACGCCGGGCACGCCCGAGTACACGACGTGCGGCACGGCGCGCATGCCCGGCGGCAGCGGGGGCGGCCCGGGGGCGGCGGAGGCGGCGGGGGCGGCGGAGGCGGCGGACCGAGGGGAGGTTGAGCTGGAGGGGCCTGGTAGTCAGTTGTTGATGGAGCCGACGCCGGTGCCGACGCCGACGCCCTGGCCCGTACACTTGCCGGCGCAGCTGCACTTGCGCACGATGTCCATGTCCTTGGTGTAGCGCGAGCCGTCGCTGCAGATCAGGCGGACCTGCGGAGACAGAGAACAAAGTGATCAGCCATCAGCTCCCTCCTTTTATTTCGGCTGTTTTCCCCATGCTGAGGGCACGGGGAAGGGGCTTAACAAATCTGAAATTATTGCAAGGCACACAATTTAAAAAAACAATACTGTAATTTGAAAACAATAATTATAGCAAATTACAACAACAATTTTTTTTTTTTAAATGAGAGTTTTCCTCTTGCCCCTTGCCGGGTAGGCCACAACAAAACTTTTGACCGAGCCAAACATATATGCGGTTTCTGTCATGTCAGGCTGGCCAGTGAGGTGGCTGTACTGTACATGACTGTACCTTGCGGCGCTTGGTCTTCCGCGGCCTGCAGCAGGCGCCGCCGTGCTGGCACACGCCGTCGCAGCGCGCCATGCGGATGGGCTTCCGCGAGCGGCAGCCGTTCTCGGAGAAGTACTCGCGGGTCTGCTTCTTGTGGCAGGCGGGCCCCGCCGCCAGGATGCCGCTGCCGCCGGCACCGCCGCCGCCGCCCGCGGGCGGGGACACCTGCATGCCGGCCACGGCGCTGGGCCCGGAGTAGCTCGCCGAGATGCTCTGGTAGCCCTGGTACCCCTGGCCCGCTGCAGACACACACGGTCCAAAGACAAAGTTGAGTCGAATCGCCCGCAAGCTTCGTCGCACCGTGTCACAGAGAGCTCGTCGCGACCGTCACGTCACGGACGCGCAGCACACATGTGTGGCGAGAGCGTGACGAGAACGGTCACAATGGCATCTCTGGGCACTGGCGCGTTTTACCGGGGAAGCGAGAGTAAGAGAAAGACTTGCTATCCAGTGTTGCCAGAAAAGTAGGCAATAAGTTAAGTAGCCCAAATGCAACGGAGTAAAGCGGGCCTCATCTGCGCCTGCCTACTAGGCAACACCTTTACAGAGGTGCGTCTATGTGGCCTTGTAGGCAGGCGCAGATGCAGCCCGCTTTACTCGACCTCGTTTAGACTACTTATTGCCTACTTTTGCTATCAGCTGCGAAGCTCCCTGGCGTTGCCTACCTTTGTCGCAGTACTTCCCGGAGAAGCCCGCCTGGCAGCGGCAGGTGTACTCGGTGGCGGGCCCCACCTGGCCCGGGGCGCGCTTCGGCACGCACTTGGAGCCGCGGCGGCACAGATGGTTGGCGCAGGGGTCGCGGCCGCGCGCCGGCTCCTCGCGCTGCGCCAGCTGCTGCTGCTGCACCACCTGATGCACCACCTGCTGGCGGCTCGACGACACCAGCACCGAGTCCTCCGTCTCCTCTTCCTCCTCCTCCTCCATCTGCTCGTCGTCGTGCAGCAGCGAGCACCCGGGCGTCACCTTGAGCGTGCGCGCCGCGTTGCCGAAGTCGAACAGCTTGTGGTTCACCCACACCTCGCGCATGCAGCCTGGGGGCGGAGCGGAGAGAGTATGAGACACTGCTCGGCAGCAAGTCCTACACTATTCAAAAGGCTACACCATCTGCCAAAGTTTGCACCATCAGCAAAAGTTTGCACCATCTGCCAAAGTTTGCACCATCAGCAAAAGTTTGCGCCATCTGCAAAAGTTTGCACCATCTGCAAAAGTTTGCACCATCTGCAGATGGCGGTCGGCTCGGCAGATGCCCCTCCCCTCCCCTCACCGTGGAACGAGGTGAGGTTGCGCAGGTGCCACTGGTTGAAGGCGCCCTGGCCGGGCTCGGGCGGGATGCCGCCGATGAAGAGCGGGGTGGTGAGGCGCAGGAAGTCCTTCTCGCCCTCGTTGATGATGGAGCGGGCCAGGCCGTGGTCCACGCGCAGCGTGAAGTTCTTCTTGACGGCGATCAGCTCCACCACGTGGTACTTGCCGTCCGAGACCATCTCAAAGCTGTTTATGTGTAAAACAAAATTAAAATACAATGAAAATAATGAAAATAATCTCATAGCAAAAGACCCAAAGGTGCCCAACTCGTGACACTGTCTCCAGTCTGCCTGCAGCCCCACCTGTACATGGTGGACACCGGGTAGTTGCCGACGTCGTAGCTGACTCGGATGCGGCCCTTGAACAGCTCGACGGCGAGGTGCTCGCTCTGGCCGTCGTACAGCAGCACGCCGTTCTCCTGGTCCGTGGCGAACACGATGGTCACGTTGGCCTCGGGCTTGGTGCGCAGCGGCTCCAGCTCCACAAACGAGGAGTTGTGGACGAAGGACAGCGACGTCAGGTACTCGCAGCGCTTGCCCGAGTAGCCTGCACACACACACACACACACACACACACAAAGTGTCAGACCTGTGCTAGCACTAAAGAGCATAACGTTTAATGCCCGGCTCCAAAAGTGTTGGTGCCATAGGCGCATCAAGCGCAAGTGTTGTGCGCATGAAATGTCTGTGATCGCGCCGCGCAGGCCGCGCACTGACCTGGAGAGCACTTGCACATGTAGTCGTTGGTGCCGGGCGGCTGGAAGCAGATGCCGTGCTTGCAGTCGTGGTGCGCGCACGGCGAGGTCTGCGGGTACATGAGCGCCGTGGGCGTCACCTCGCAGAACTTGCCCGTGTAGTCTCCCGGGCAGGCGCACGAGTAGTCGTTGACGCCGTCCACGCAGGAGCCGCCGTTCTGGCAGAGGTGGCTCTGGCAGTCGTCAATGTTCACCGTGCAGTTGTCACCCGTGAAGCCGGCGGGGCACTCACACCTGGGGGGGTCGAGGTCAAGTGGACGTAACTTTAGTGTGCTTACACAGTACGCAAGCCATGGGAGTGCATGACAACTCTGGAACTTTCGCACACCAACTAATACAGGAAAACTCAAGAGAAAAATACGGAAAATTTTTAAAAGGTTCAAGAAGAGTTGAGTCCTCCGTTGATTCCCTATCGATGCAGGCTAAGTGTTTTAACTGCGTACGTACACATAATGGGTGAAGTGGTCGACGCAGCGGCCTCCGTTGGCGCACGGGTCGAAGCCCTCGGAGCAGAAGGGGATCTTGGTCTCGCAGAACTCGCCCATGTAGCCCTTGCTGCAGCTGCACTGGTACGCCTCCACCAGGTCCACGCACGTCGCGTTGTTGGCGCACTTGTGGCCCACGCAGTCGTCCACGTTGCTCTCGCAGCGCGCGCCGGAGAAGCCTGGCGGGCACTCGCAGCTAACGCCGGGAAAAATAAAGAAATCATCATTATTATTAGTACTCTCTTATAATTGTACAACCAGCAAATCTAACTGCAGTAACAACATTCTTAAAGGCCACTCACTACAGCTCTAACATAATGGCTTTCAATTAAAAAGATAGTCAAAAATTAGCTCCGCTACTGGCACCCAGAAAAATGTAAAGTAAAATTCAATTTAAAAAAAAAAAAAACGTTCAAGAAAAGTTTAAAGAAACTCAGAGTTGATGTCCCCTCGAAATAGGCTGTGAGAACTTACACATGATAGGGGCATAGTTAACTCAAAAACAACTAGAGAATCACGGTTGAGACGGTAATATTATGGCCGTGATGGCCGGAATCACGGGTACCCCAACGAAAATATTGTTGCCTCGGCCACGACTCTATGGTTGCTACAACCTCTCTGCTGCAGAGTGTATATACTGTACCTGAAGCGGCCCTCCTCGAGCACGACGCAGGTGCCCTGGTTGCGGCACGGGTTGCCGAAGCAGGCGTCGATGACGTGCTGGCAGACGGCGCCGTGGTAGCCGGCCGCGCACACGCACTCGAAGGAGCGCTGCGGCCGCGGCAGGCACTGGCCGCCGTGCTGGCAGGGCGCCGCGGCGCAGGCGTCGCACTTGGACAGCACGCTGAGCGGCGCCGGCGCTGCAGGCAGGGCAGGGCAAACCACTCCATTTGATACCAGAAAATGGACGACAGTGAAGGAGGCAAGTGGAGGCCCTGGCGGGTAGGCAACCCGTCAAGTAAACGCGCGTGGCGGGTCTGCCTACCCTCTGTTCGGCAGGCGGCATAAGAGCCCCGCCGTCAAGCACGCACCGCCCAGTGCCTACTATCCTGGTACACATTCTAAAACTATGATACAAATTACAAATTTTTGGGGTGTGGTACAAATTTTAAGCGTTATTGGGTGGTGTGAGGTGTTGCACATTCTCCCCATAAGATAGCCGAAGAGTACAAATTCTTCCGGTCAGAATGCGTTCGTGCAAAGTTAAAACTACATATCTTTTCACACAAATTTATGCGAGAAACTGCATGTGACTTTGTTCAAATGAATGCACAAAATCGTTCAAATCACCACACAAATTTGTGTGAAAAATGTGATTGTTTAAATTTATACAAATAAAAGATACAAATTGTGTAGGCCCTAGCTCCCCGCCCTGCGCGGCAGCTGCACTCACATCCGTCGCACTGGAAGGCGGAGGCCGGCGTGGTCAGCAGCAGCTTGTCCCGCATGGTGTCCGGCGCGGTGCACGACGCGATGCCGGGCTCCACGAAGTCCCTCTTGACCCAGGAGGCCAGCCAGCGCAGGTTGCAGTCGCAGTACAGCTGGTTGGAGCCCAGGGCCCTGCGGGTCGGCCACAAGCAGACGCTCGTCAGAGAGAGAGAGAGAGAGAGAAAAAAATAGTGTGGAAAAGTTTGGGTGCACCACTTACAGGTGGGTGATGGCATGCAGGTCGGTGAACGTGCCGTCCGCGATCATGGAGATGTCATTGCCGTGGAGCGACCTGCGAGGCGGAATGGCACAGATTATTATCAACTTTGTTGTTTTTTCCCCACGTCAAATGTTTCTGAGCCAGGGCTTACATGACTCGAAGGGACTTGAGTCCGGCCAGCGAGTCCCGCTCGATGCACTGCAGCTTGTTGTAGCTGATGATGCTGCACGGCATTGCGCGGAGGGACAACAAAAAGTGAACAAGTGAATACCTAGGAAGCGACCCCCTCCTCCTCCTCCTCCTCCCAATACCACGACTGAATACTCACAGCGTTGACAGCTGAGTCAGGTTGACGAACGTGAAGTTGGAGAGGATGCTAATTTTGTTGTTGCTGAGGTCCCTGGAATTTGTATGAAAAGAAAAAAAAATTTAGCGTAGTAAGTTGAGGGAGGAAACCTAGCAAGAGAAATCGGATGAACCCAATAACTGAAAACGGTATTTTAAAATAACAGCGTGCACTGTACTCACAGGCGGCTGAGGGACTGCAGGTGCTGCAGGCGCTCGGGCCGCACGGCCGTGATGTTGTTCACGTCCAGGTAGAGCTCGGTGGTGTCGGCGGGGATGCCGCGGGGTATCTCCGCGAGCCCCGCGCGCGAGCAGCGCACCACCGTGCCGGTGCAGGTGCACTCGGGCGGGCAGTAGTCCTCGCCCAGGCAGCCCTGCTCGTCGCTGTCCGTCATGCACTTGAACTCGTGCCGGGGGATCTCGTAGACGGGCGCGTCCCGGAGGCGGGGCGGCGAGGCGCACGTGGGCGAGCCGGCCGACAGCCCGCGCGAGGACAACCAGCCCGCCAGCCAGCCCAGGTGGCAGTTGCACACCATCGGGTTGCGCGTCAGGTCGCTGCGCGTGCGCAGAGAACACATCACGTGACACAGGTGCCATGACGAAAAGAACGCGAAAAAGTCGAGGAGGGAAGGGGTACTCACAGGGACTTGAGACTCGTGAGCATGTCGAAGGAGGCCTGCATCACGCACGTCACCTGGTTGTCACTCAGCTGTCTGTAACACGGCACAAAGCACCAGTATCAGACCAGGGGCTCAGCTGTGCCGAGGAGGTGTCCGCAGGCGCGGCGCGGCGAGTGCGAGGGGGTGGCGCTGGGTGTTCAGCCGCCCCGCCCCGCCCCGCCCCGGGGGTGGATACGTCCCCGTCACACACACACAAGCCTTAGGGGGGGGGGGGGGGGCATACGCGCCGCCACCTAAAGCGCTGCAGCGGTGATGCCAGATAAGTAGCCAAAAATTCCCACGAAAACACTAATGTGACGCAGACGGGTATCTCCGCCTGCCCACTAGGCAAACTTCCCACTCAAGAAAGCACCCGGCTACCTTTTGCAACAACGGCGTATTCGTGGGAATTTTCGCCTACTCATCTGGCAACACTGCGCTGTAGTCTGTTGAAGTCCCACGAGTAATTTCTTTGTTTTTTACGCTCTACTTTGGATCCCTTTTTTCCCTCGCCCACTCTTGTTATTTTGCAGTTTGCGTACGTAGCTCGTCCCAGGTCGCGCGAACAGAGTTGCCATTGAAAGGTGGGCAAAAACTGACTTGTGTGTGTTTGTGTGTGTGTGCGCGCGCCCGCGCAATGTCGTGTGCAGTGAGGCTGTCGATAGGGTACCGCATCTATGTAGGTTTGGCTAATCTTTTTTTTTTCCCGTGTCGAGCATGTTCTGTTGTCGCGCCTGCCAACTAGTCTCTTGTGGCGCAGCAGAGGGCGCAGCTCGATGTAGGAAGCGGGGTGTTCGCCCCCCCTCCCTCCTCCCCAGGCCGCGTGCTTCACCGGATCCCGGGTCCACAAGTCAAAGACTAACTGCTGCGTGCCGTTGTTTGAGGAGACCGGGGACCCCGCCCCGCCCCGACCCCGACCCCTCGAGCCACAGTGCACACTAGCGGAGCGGAGCGGGGGCTGATCCGAGTCGATGTGGGACAGAGACAAATCCAAGGGTCGGGCTGAGCGGGCGTGGCGGGGCGGGGTGAGGCGGGGCGGGGCAGATCGAGAGTACCGGCAACTAGGGGCGTTCCATCCCCCCGCCCCGCCACCCCTGCACTGGGCACCCCGCGCTGCGTCACCGACTTGACAACTAATTGTGGAGACGACTTGCGGCTGAGGGAATGTGGGGGTGGGGAGAGGTGGAGGGTGAGAGTGCGAGAGGGAGGGATGGAGAAGAGGGAGAGAGGGAGAGAGAGAGAGAGAGAGAGAGAGAGAGAGAGAGAGAGAGAGAGAGAGAGAGAGAGAGAGAGAGAGCGAGAGAGAGAGAAGAGGGAGAGAGGGAGAGAGAGAGAGAGAGAGAGAGGAAGGGATAGCAGGGCAGGGGGCAGATGGGTTCGACGCCACTTGGAGAGGTCGTTCGTCACGATTAGCGGTGCTCGGGCCCCACAGAGCAGAAGCGCCCCCGCCCCCTACCCCCGCCCCCTACCCCTGCCCCCACCCCCTCCAGCCGCAGAGTTTATACCACCGGGGTGCACACGGGGGAAGGAAACGGACACTCCGTCGCAAAAAAAAAGAAAAACAAAGAGAGAAAATAGAAAGAAGAGGAAAGAAATAAGAAAAAGGAATTGTGTCGTCATCCATTTCGGCCGCTGAATTGTCTTTTTTTCCTCCCCCTGCGCCCCCAAGGTGCCCCTCTCCCTGCCAGCGCAGGAGTAGTCAGCGTCCTCCTGGCATATTTCTCCCCTCGGCGTGTCTTCTCTGTTTTAATTACAAAAACGCTCGTTAACTGTGTGTTAGCACCTGCCCCGCCGCGCCCCCGCCGCGCCCCCGCCACGCCCCGCCACGCCCCGCCACGCCCCGCCCGGCCCCGCTCCTCAAAAATGTGAGGGACGCAAACTTGACTTGAGAAAAGCAGTGCAGTATACAGACAGCCTCGGCCGCATTGCGAACCGCGCTGCGGTCCGGTCACCACTTACAGCACTTTGAGGTTGGACAGGCCGACAAACATCTTGTTGTGGATCTCGCGCATCCTGTTGCCGGAGAGGTACCTGCAGCAGACAAGAAACAGCGCGGGGCGCGGGGCTAGTCAAAGCCGGTGTGTTTCCAAATGCAATGCAGAAATAACAAACAGGGCAACTATGTAAGATGAGTAATGTGAAGTGCGCTGCGCTACGTACAGGTGCTGCAGCATGGGGTTGCTCTGGAAGGCCATCTGCTCGATGCCCGTGATGTGGTTGTTGGAGAGGTCCAGCTTGACCAGGTTGGGCAGCGCGGCCAGCACGCCGTCCGCCTTGACCCGGCCCAGCTCGTTGTTCTGCAGGAGTCTGCGGGGGCACAGGGGAACAGGATTGTAAGCGTTATAAATGAAAATAAAGTAAAAATAGTGAAATTGTGAAAACTGTAAAATTTGTAACAATAGTAAAATTTGTAAAATTTGAAAGAAAATAAATTGTAAAATTTGAAAGAAAATAAATTGTAAAAAAAAAAAATTAGCAAGTTTGTAAAACTTGTAAAAAAAAAGCAACATGGTATCCGGCCGGCTAAAGGGTGTCCAGTCTACTTACAGCTCGGAGGTGTAGGCGGGGATGTCCTTGGGGATGTCCTTGAGCCCGCGGCCGGAGCAGTCCACCACGGGGCCGTCGCACGCGCAGTCGGCGGGGCAGGCCGCGTCCGTCAGGCACTCCCCGGCCAGCCGGGTGCGGTACTCGTCCATGCCTGCGGGTGTTGCGCATAGCGGGTGTGAGTGGCTGTACTCGTAAAACACGAGGGTGAGTACCTCGAGCAGCAGCACAGGCAGCAGCGCGCTCTGGCGGCAATGTGGTGAGTGACAAGACACATGCGCGCTCACAGGCGGAAACACACACGCGCGCAGAGAGGAAGAGAGAGGGAGGGAGGGAGGCGGAGAGGGAGAGGGAGAGAGCGCGAGAGAGAAGCACACACCGACGCCAAGCCGCTCCGCACAGCGCGCGCATTGGTACTGTATGATGATGCGGTATAGCGAACATCGATATGGCGTGTGTGATTGCGGTTAGGGGCGTGGACTCCCAGGGTGCTGCCGCGGGGGCCTACGTCGCACCCCTGCTGCCGTTGCCCCCCCTCTAACCCAACAGCTACGTGCAGGCCAGGCGTGCCCACACACCACCCTTTTCTCCCAAAACCCGCGGCGGAAATCGGCTCCACAAAACACTGGGCGCCTTCCCTCCCTCCCTCCCTCCCCTGAGCCGAGGCCGCGGGGCGCAACTGGCACGGCAGATAAGCGCTGGTGTATTGCGGCCAATATGGGATTGGTGGTGAGAGGGAACGCGCTGGGGGCGGGGGGGGGGGGGTGCACTGGGAGTCAGGAGTCAAGAGGCGATACACTGCCGGCACGGCACCCAGCACGGCAAGGTAGTTCCATGGATGTAAACTGAAGGCAAGCTGTGGATTGTGATCCCCTGGAAGAGAATGGTCCCGCTGTGGATGATCCCGGAATAAAGCGATGATCTCCATGTCACCCGTTGGAGTTAGCCGCGCTGTGAATGATCCCCCCCAAGATGATGATCCCGCTGTGGATGATCCCGAGAAGAAGCGATGATCCCCATGTCAATTTTTTCTGTGCGTGAATGAGCAGCGGATCGACAGCAGCAGCGGCGGCAGCAGCCACACGGCCCCCAGCTCCAGCTCCCCGCCAAGACCCCCGACACCCACTTGTGTGCCTCGTCCGGGACCAGCGCCCCGCCGCGTCGAGTCTACCCCCTCCTCCCGCCGGTCGGCGCCACGACGCCGACGTGGAGGGCGCCCCTCTGGCGCCGGCGCCGGCGCGGAGCCAGCGCCGCCGCTGCTGGTGGAGAAGCAGGTCGCGGTCCTGGAGGGCGGGCGCTGGGCGCGGCCCGGGGCCCTTACCCGTGCACTGCAGCTGGTCGTCCTTGAGGGCGGCCAGGCGCCGGCGCTGCATGCGCTTGGGCGAGTCGCACTTGGCGTCCGAGGTCTCGACCGGGTGGCGGTGCAGGTAGTCCGCCAGCCAGCGCAGGTTGCAGTCGCATATGAACGGGTTGCGCGCCAGGTGCCTGTGACAGACAAGGAAAACAAAACATTTTAGAAATAACCTGACGCGGGAAACCACCTGGTAACCCGAAGATAATCCCGTCCGTCGTCCGGGGTGATCCAGTGATAACCAGGTGCAATCCTGGAGAAATTTAAGGGTGATCCTGGAGTGGTAATCCCTACTGTTCGCGGGATCTCATAGTCGTTTCCCTGTCGAAAAAAACTGTCCGCCGTGCAGCGCAGCGCGGTGCAGTGCGTGCAGGAATAAGAAGTGGATGCGCCATGCACTCTGGGGCGGGCGGCGTTTAGCGCTAATCGCATAACTCACACTGAGTCCCGGGCGCAATTACCGATGCTCCGCCCCGCCCCGCCCCGCCCCGCCCCGCCGTGCGCGTCAATCACAGGAAGAAAACCAGGGCGCCGCGGGCGGAGCAGGTCAGTCTTGTGCCGTCTTGTGCCGCGTCTCCCGCAGTCTCGCTGCAGTGACACGATGACGGTGGTCGGGGTCTTGTTGGCGGCGGCGTGCGCGGCGCTGCTGCTGCTGCTGGTGCCCGGGGTCCGCGGCGCGCTCAAGCAGGCCGTGAGCGAGGCGCGCGTCGTGTACCTGACCCGGGGCGTGCCCGGGCCGACGCACCTGCCGCTCGTGGGCTGCGTCACCACCGTGCTCAGCCTGTTCAGCGACGGCCGCGCCACGCTCGAGGGCCTCATCAAGGACTACGGCGCCACCGTGCGCCTGCGCCTGCTCAACAGGGTGCTCATCATCGCCATGGACCCCGACGACGTGCAGGTGAGCTGACGTGTAGGACTGACACGAGCTGACAGACTGACGCTGACGGCTAGCGCACTGACACGAGCTGACGGAGTGACAGGTGGCGGACTGACACGAGCTGACGGAGTGACAGGTGGCGCACTGACACGAGCTGGCTGAGAGCTGACGGAGTGACAGGTGGCGCACTGACACGAGCTGGCTGAGAGCTGACGGAGTGACAGGTGGCGCACTGACACGAGCTGACAGAGTGACAGCTGGCGCACTGACACCATCTGTCTGAGCGCTGATCCGCCCCGCACCGCCCGCAGGCCATCTGCACCCACCCGGCGCTGGGCAGCAAGCCGCAGCTGTACAGCGACCTGCTGGGCCCGCACATGGGCGTGGGGCTGGTCAACCTCAACGGCGCGACGCACCGCCGGCACCGCAAGGCCATCACGCCCTCGCTGCACTTCGACATCCTCAAGGACTTCGTGCCCATCTTCGCGCGCAACAGCGAGCTGCTGGTGGCGCGGCTGAAGGCTGAGCGCGCGGGCGGCGCGCCCTTCAACATCCAGAAGGAGTTCGGCCGCATGACCAGCACCACCTTCATCCAGACAGTGCTCTCCTGCCAGGAGGGCACCGCCAGCGACGTCGCCAAGGTCGCCAGGGAGGCCGACGTGCTGGACGAGGCCAGCCACCTCATGATGTGGCGGGCGATGCGGCCGTGGTGAGTGAGCTCGGCATAACCCGTCACTCGATATCGACAAGTATCGAGGGATCGACCTGCTCCATATCCTGTTATTAAAGGGGTGCATAAAAATCGCGGATGCAACGCCACGGCATTTGGCGATCAGTCAAAGTCGTGTTCTTTACGGCATCTCTGGTCCTATGGGCGAGTTGTGGATGCGGAGGTTCGTCAACGCGTCTGTATCAACAGCGCTAGCAGACAGGGAAAAAAAAAGAAAAGTTGTGGCAGCCGTTGTTATGCTAGCTAACATCCATTAAATCATGGTTGGGACAACATTATTGCGGTTGCGACTGTCAAAGTTCGGTCGTCACAACCATAACAACTAGGCTGCTACTGTCGTCTCAACCATCCTTTCATACATATCGCTGTGACAGCCACAATTTTTCACGTTTTCTGGGTGAGCGCTGCGCTGTGCAGGCTATGTGTCAAACCTCCCCCTCCCCCCGCCATCTGGGAGGAGAGCCGCTGAGTCAGCCCCGTCCGCAGGTGGTTCAGCGACACGGTCTTCAAGCTGCTGAGCGCGCAGGCCGAGCCGTACTTCCGCACGTCCAAGATCATGGACCAGATGGTGAAGCGCGTGCTGGAGGACAAGCTGGGCGAGGTGGCGCGCGGCGAGGCGCCCCCGCCCCGGCGCCGCATGGCCTTCCTGGACCACGTGCTGCGGTCGCAGGAGGGCGGCCTCATGTCCAGCGACGAGCTCCGCGAGGAGCTCAAGACCTTCCTGTTCGTGGGCGCGTCCACCTCCATGGACTACCTGTCGCTCATGTCCTACATCCTGGCCTACTTCCCCGACGTGCAGCGCAAGGTGCACGAGGTGAGGGCAGGCTCCGCACACACCCCGAGTGCCACGTGACCACGATGTGGTCACGGTCCCGTGGGGATAAAAACGCCCCCCGTACTAAATGCGTTAACCTCGTGTTAGTAACTCAACAAATTTACAAAAACTTACGACTGTTTCTCTCTCCCCCTCTCCCTCCCTCCCTCCAGGAGCTGGACCGCGTGTTCGGCGCGCCGGGGACGCCGGGCGCGGACCGGCGCATCACGACGGACGACCTGGGCCACCTCGAGTACACGGACCGCGTGCTCAAGGAGGTGCTCCGCTACGCGCCGCCCATCGCCGTCATCTTCCGCGTGGCCACGGAGGACGTGAAGCTGCCCAGCGGCACGCTGGTGCCCGAGGGCTGCTACGTGGGCGTGGTGCCCGCCGGCACGCACCGCATCCCCGAGCACTACGACGACCCCGAGAGCTTCGACCCGGACCGCTTCCTGAGCGAGCGCAGCCGGGGCCGCCACCCCTACGCGTACATCCCCTTCAGCGCGGGCGCGCGCAACTGCATCGGCCTCCGCTACGCGCTCATGCTCGCCAAGACCGTCACGGCCAACCTGCTGCGCAACTTCACCATCCTGCGCGCGCCGGGCAGCCCCGACCGCCTGGCCGACGTCAAGATGGACTTCAGCCTGACCATGAGCGTGCAGGGCGGCGCCTTCGTCCGCCTGCAGCCCCGCGCCGCGACAGCAGCGGCCCGCTGACCAGACCAGAGATAGACTCTCACCACGAGCGCTCGCAAATGTACGATCCGAACAAACAAACCGAAAAAAAGAAGAAGAAACGATTTTTATGTCAAAAACAGCTAAAGTTTCCTTTTTCCTTGCGGTGTCCATCCTGCTCTCTGTCCGTACTGCCCCGGCCCAGCCCGGCCCGACCCGGCTAGGACTCTCTCTAATGCGGTGAGCGATGCGGCTGCGGCCGCCCCGCCCCGCCCCGCCCCGCGCCGGGGGAGGGACAACTTTGGGGCTCTTCTTGCCCTCGCCGTACGCCCCGGTCGCCCTGCCGCCCTGCCCCGCCGTCGGCTTCTACTCCGGGGCCCGGCCCCACCGGAAGTCGTGGGCTCCGCTCTGCGCCAACCGGAACAAGTTCGGCTGGCGACGCACGGCGCGTAGCGCGCGTAGCGAGACCGCGCGGGGCGGGGCGGGGAGCTTTGCTTTGAGACGAGGCCGGCCGGCAGCCGGGAGCGGCGCACAGGGGGAGGGGGTGGAGCCGCTCGGGGCGGAGACCGCACCGCACCGAAGGAGCCGTAAGGGATCAACGCAAAATTTTCTTTCCCTTTCTTTTAAACGGGCTGCGGTGTGTTTAAGTTTTGAATATTTTGTCCTGCAATTGACTATAGACGTCCTGCGTTGTAAATTTTCTGGAGTTGTTTTGACTTTTTCTTAATTTTTTAAAATATTTGTTTTTTAAAATTGTGCGTGCTTTCAAAACAATTTTGACGTGTTGTCTCCTCGCCTAAGGCTTCTGCAGGCCGTTTTACGCAAAGTACATGGTAAACTTCGGTCCCCCAAAAATGTGAGTAGCGGACTGAGAGTGCTGGTGCGAGTACTTACAGCGTCTGGATGCTCTTCATGGGGTCGAAGGTCCCGTTGGCGATGGACTGGATGTTATTGTCGTACAGGGACCTGGCGGGGCAAGTCACGTGATTAATAAGTTAGTGTTGTTCTCATACGGGCCTGTGCACACGGGGAGTGAAGGTAAGGTCCTTACAGCAGGTTCAGGCTGTGCAGGTCTCGGAAGGTGTCCCTGCGGACGCAGGAGATCTCGTTGGCGTTGAGCAGTCTGACAGCGGGAGAGAGAGAGAGATAAGTTAACTCTGCACGGTCAAGTTTACGTTTTAAAGCAAGAAAAAAAAATTTGTCTTACAGCAACTGCAGGTTGGCGAGTCCGTGGAAGATGCCCTTCGGAAGATCGGTGATCTTGTTTCCGTACAAAACCCTGGTATAATAAAAAAAAAATATGGGTGAGATGCATTTCTTAAATAAAACATTACGGTAGTGTTAAACATCTTACAAAGAAGTCAGGGCCTTGAGTCCCTGGAAAGCGTCCGGGGCCATCTTTCCAATCTGGTTGTTGCTCAAATCGCTGGAAGGAAAGAATAAAAAAAAACAAATTATACAGCATGTAAATGACAATAAAATCAATAGTGAGAGGCCGCAAAGCGACGCGACGGGACGGCTCGAGGGGAAAGGCTGGCCAACACCGGCAAAGGATTCTCGAGGGTCTGCAGCACAAGCGCTGCGCGCCCCGCCCCGCCCCGCCCCGCCCCGCCCCTTCTCCTTCCGCACGAACTGAGCGCTCCGCGGAGTCGAACTGAGCCAAGCGCAACCAGTGACGCGTGGAGCGGGATAAAGGACAGCCAGGCTGCGATCGTACTGCAGAGTAGGAGAGAGAGAGGGAGAGAGAGAGAGAGAGAGAGGGAGAGAGAGAGAGAGAGAGAGAGAGAAAGAGAGAGAGAGGGGGGGGGGGCGGTGTAGTACTCACATGCGTTGCAGCCGCTTGTACGGGGTAAAAGCCTTTGTGTGAATTTCCGTGATCTTGTTCTGCTCCAAGCGCCTGATGGATGGAAGAGAGGAAACAAACAATTAGCCGGAATAAAACAAAAACAACAAAAGTAACCTACGCTATTGTGTTGTTTTTCGTTTTTTTTTTTTAAATTTTGCTAATGATATCCGATCAGCATTTTCCTTGTCGTGATCAAAAGGGAATTCCCGTACGAGGAAAAACGGTCTTGATTTGCTTGCGGCGACATGACAACGGCAGTCTCGCGCCGCGCGCTGGAAATGGAAGCAATAATATCCGGCTGCATCTCCTCCCCGAGCCTTGAGCGTGTTCATTAACACTGTTCACACACACACACACACAGCGCCCCGGGCCAGTTGGACTACAGACACGCATGGCATGGCGGATAATGGGTTCCCCTGGCTGGTAGCGCAGACGTTGCGAGAGGCACAGAGACACAATACGTCGGAAACACCATGCGTCCCACAATCTGGGCTCAGCCCAAAACTTTGACATTAATTCTCCTCGTAGCGAGCGTGAAACTTGTCACTAACCGTCGCGCGCACACACACACACACACACACAGATATCTCTCGTTTCTCCTCGTTGCTGGGACGCGACAAGTTCACATCTCCCCGCGGCGGAAACAATCCCCCCGGTATAGTCATCGCGAGTGAATATCAAAGCCGCCGCACCGCACCGCACCGCGCGGCCGAAAATGAAGAGATGCGGTAAAATCACAAGCACTCTACACACTCTGGGGATGAGGAGTATGACATGTACTCACAGCTCGGTGGTGCCCTCGGGGAGGTGCTCGGGCACGGCGGTCAGGCCCTTCTCCCTGCAGTCCACCACCGTGTCCTGGCAGCGGCAGGGCGCGGGGCAGCGCGGCTCGCCCGCGCACTCCATGGGCGGCGCCAGCGAGGACCCTGCCAACACACATTTACAAACTTAAATAAATAAATACTTCCCGTGTTAAAAGTCCCATGTCAAAAATTTCCGAGTTGAAATATCGGTGTTGAAATTTTCATGTTGAAATTCCCGTGTTAAAATTTCTAAGCTCAAATTTCTAAAATTAAAATTTCCGTAATGAAATTTCAGAAAAAAAGATAAGTTATAAAATTTTAGTGTACACATGAGGTGTAGTCTCGGCAAATTGCGGAATGTGTATGCTCTAAAATTTTCTAAACTTTTTTCCAGCCGCAGGGCCGGAGTTCAACTCCCACCTACTTATTTCTTTCCCTCAAGCTTCCTCGTTCCAAACTTTCAAATTTGATATTTTTTCCAATTTTTTTCCTCCTGAATGTCGCGTTTCCCTTCCTTCCCACCTGCGCAGGAGAACTCGTTGTCGTGCAGGTCGGCGACGCTGAGGTCCTGCAGGTGGGCGGGCGCGGCGCAGCGCGTGTACAGGGCGAGGCGGGGCGAGCGGCGCAGCCAGCGCGCCAGCCAGGCCAGGTGGCAGTCGCAGCGCAGGGCGTTCTCCGACAGGCGCAGCGCGCGCAGCCGCGTCAGGCCCGAGAACGTCTCGGAGCGCAGCCACGTCAGGTTGTTGTTGTTGAGCGTGCTGGCGGGGAACAGGCAGACAGGCGTTAGTCTCACTGCTATGCGCGAGGGGGAAAAAAACTTTGAATTTTGGTGTGCAAGTGTCGTGAATATTTGTAAAAATTTCTAAATTTTTGAACTTTTATTGAATTTTTGATGAATTTTTCCGCCAGTTTTTCCTGAAATTCTCTGAATTTTTGTGAATTTTTCTAAATTACGAGGTGTACAAAAATTTCAGAGTTGTTTCCCCCTCGGCTATGCGCGCCGTCTGAAAGTCTCAGAGACCACCAACGTCAAAAGATTGCTTTAAAAAAAAAACAAAAAAAAACACACGCACACTGATACTCACAGCACGTCCAGCTCGCGCAGTCCGTCGAAGGCGCCCTCGTCCACGCAGGACAGCTGGTTGTTGTCGAGGAGGCTGCGGGGAAGGAGGCGTTAAAAATATTTGCGTAAGAGTTACGGGAAAAATTTCCACGAGAAATATCGTAAAGTTAGGATATCACATTGTAAAATTACAAAATTATAAGAACACTTGGAATCGACTGGTGATTCTTAAACGAGCACAAAAATAGGCTCTCGTAAATTTACGATTTCGATTACAACACCGTTTGTAAATCGCGAATTACGAAAAAAAAATTGTAAATTTACAAAGATAATTTTTATAGTGATGGAGAAGTGAGCGGGGCCGCGCAGTGCAGTACCACCGCCTGGCAGTCCCGGCCCGGCCCGGCCCGCCGCGCACCCGCGCTCACCGGGAGGCCTACCCTGCGGGCGACAGGCGCTTCCCGCCGCGCCGAGCCGAGCCGAGCCGCCCAAGCACACGCTCATTGCTCGCCGCCCCGCCCCGCCCCGCCCCGCCCCGCCCGGTACTCACAGTGTTCGCAGCGACCCCAGGCCACGCAGCGAGTTCTTGCCGATGCCCTTAAGCTCGTTGTTGCTCAGGTCCCTGAAACAGGCAAAACAGAAAGACACACTCGTTAGCAAAAATCTCTTCTCTCTCTTTCTCCCTCTCTCTCTCTCTCATGATTGAGAGAGGTTCAGTGCGACGACTCAAACTCTTTAAAAAAACTTGAAAAACTTAAGCAGGTTTTCTTTTCTTTTGCACGGTCTTCTGCCCCGCCGCGCCGCCCCTCGGGCTGGGAAGGGTGGGACAACCGACAGCATCTCACAAGCAGCGCGGCGCAGGGCCCAGCATCCCCTTAACGCATTTCTGATGTCATTCCTCCGTTTCACACGCGAGCGCTCTCTCTCTCTCTCTCTCTCTCTCTCTCTGTCTCTCTCTCTCTCTCTCTCTCTCTCTCTCTCTCTCTCTCTCTCTCTCTCTCTTCTCTCTCTCTCTTTCTCTCTCTAACACACACACGCCGCCTACCATCTCATCGATTTCCGTTCGTCTTTATCACGGACAACCAGCCTCGTCATCATCCCTTCAGCGTCATCATCAACGTCATTCCCTCACACACACACACACACACACACACACACACACACACACACACACGTGGTGAAAACGAAGCGAACAAAAATGATGAAAACAAGCGAAACGAAATGCAGTGCTGGAGATCCAAAGCACTGAAAGAAGGTGTGACTGAACACCTTAAAGGCATTACTTAGATGCATACACTTTAAGGCATTCAGGTGGTTAACGCCCTTGCAATGAGGGCATAGCGCTCTAGACACTGTCGACACACGTGCACAGGTATTTAGGAGGCCACACTCCTTCTAATAGAGACTGCCCATTTTTATGAATTTGGAATGCCAAAATTTGCCCGTCCCTATGCAAAATTTTTGGCATATTAAAAATAATTAGAAAGCCGAAATTTTGGCGCCCAAGGCGACCACGCGACGTTTACAGAGCGCCACCTTTCCTTCCTTTTGCTACGCACAGCCCGGCCGGCCAGGGCCCCCGAGCGCGGCGGTCTCCGCCAATGAGAACTGGTCTGGGGCTGTTCTAATGGCCAATTAGACGGCGCAAAACCCCAGCGCAGCCCCGAGCCAAACCCCAGCGCAGCGGGCGTGGCGGGGTGGGGCGGGGTGGGGCGGGGCGGGGTGGGGGGCCTCCGTGTGCCGACACCGGTAATTTCGCAAAACGTCTCGGTCAGGAGAGCCCCCTCCCTCCTCCCTCTGAACTCTCTTCACGGACCTCATCCTCCATACATTCGCTAAAAGTGCTAAAAGTTCCTCCCGTCTGTGTTCGCGGAACGAGCTGAGGGGGTACGGCACTGGGGAGTGACGCGCAATCACTTCCGGCTCAACTCGCTCGCATCTCACTTGCAGCGTGACTTTTTTTTCTGAAAGAGCGCTTTCGCTTCCTTTCCCATGCTCTTTTTTTTGACAAGCGCGTATTTTTTTAGAACATTTAACTTTTCCCTTACACTTTAAGAGAATTTTCGTTTCAAGAAACAGGCAAATCTTGAATGTATGAAATGTGAGGCGAGGAGAGGAGAGGACAGGAGAGGCGAGGAGAGGCGAGGAGAGGCGAGGAGAGGAGGGGAGGGTTGAGGAGGGGAGGGGACAGCAAAACCAACCCCATCTCCCCTGGCCCGGCCCCGGCCCCGGCCCACCGCTGAGAACACGATCGAGACGCTTTTGTCACCGCCTAGCACTACGCTACACCTCTCTCTCTCTCTCTCTCTCTCTCTCTCTCTCTCTCTCTCTCTCTCTCTCTCTCTCTCTCTCTCTCTCTCTCTCTCTCCGATAGGCCCCGCACGCACCTCAGCCCCCGAGGGCCGCGCGACTCCGTGGCCGCGCCCAACTCCACTCCACCACTCCGTTTTCAATTAAAGCTAATTACGCGGGGGAAAAAGGCTTTTCAAACGCCGATTTTAATCAGAGCCCGGGCGGCAGCGCAGGAAGGCCCCCGGGCGGGCCATGCGGGCGGGGCGGGGGGAGGAAGCGCGGCGGCGCGCCGGGGAGGGGAGGGGAGGGGAGGGAAGGTTGAGTGACACTAAGCTCATCTCAACGCTCTCGATCTAATCGCTGCCGTATTTCGACGCGCATTGTCACACGCTGAATTGTCACGACAGTTCCCCCGCCCCACCTCCCCTCCGCGACAGCTACACAACATACGCTCGCTCTCTCTCTCTCTCTCTCACTCTCACTCTCTCTCTCTCTCTCTCTCTCTCTCTCTCTCTCTCTCTCATGCTACCCTTCTTGAGTCCGCGACGCGGCGTGGCGGAGCGTGGCGGGGCGCGCCGGTGGCGGAGCGCAGGAGGCAGTTTGAGCAGCCCGCAGGCGTACACGGGTTCCCTCTCCCTCCTCTCTCTCTCTTTCTCTCTCCCTCTCTCTCTCTCTCCCTCTTCCTCTCTCCCTCTTTTTCTCACACACTTTCCTTCCCTACTTCGTTTCATCTCTGGTTTGACACGCACAAGAAAGACTTCCGACACAAGAGACGTCCCCACAGACGCAGAATCCATCCTAGACGAACCAGTTCCATCATCATGCAGGATGGTCATACCTCCCCTTAGCTAGAGCAGGAGGCCATTTGCACCCCCCGGTACAGGACAGGGGGGTACAAGATCAACACGGGCATTTCACCTGAGCACAGGGGGTATTAATTGTCTCGGCGATTAATATCCGCGGTGTAAAACCCCTGGGGGTTTTGTACCCCCATTGGTGCAGGGGGTACTGATTCCTTAGGAGATTTATACCGAGGGTATTAACCACCTGGGACATTTATGGGGGGGGGGAGAGGAGGGTTCAGGTGTCCCAGAGGATTTGGACCAGGGGTAAAGGGGGTATTAGTCCCCTCCTCCTACACCGGCACCACCAAGCAGGCCATGACCGCCAGCGTCAGCCCGCCGCAACACCAGGCGGGCCATGAATACTCTATGGGAGGCGGGGAGAGACGGGGAGGAGAGAGAGGAGGAGGAGGGGAGGAGAGGGGAGGAGGAGGGGGAGGAGAGGGGAGGGAAGGAGGGGTGGAGGAGAGGGGAGGAAGTGGCAATGTGGCCCGCTGGGCAGAAAGGGTCGAGCATTCGCAGTCGCACAATGACGCGTCAATCGGACGGGCCTGCCCGGCCCGGCCCGGCCCGCTCAGCATAGCATGCCCCAGTTATTGTGTAACACCCCCCCCTCCCCTCTACCACTCCCCTGCTCAACCCCTGCCTGCTCACCACCATCGCTCACCACTCACTTACAAGAGAGGACTCTTTCTCTCTCTGTCAAGCCCTCTTTCAGAAAAGCGCCGACTGCCTGTCGAGCGGTGCTGGTGTGGCCACCAGGCCGTATGCCGCGAGAAAAGGCTCCCCCTGCCGATGCCGACCGGATACTGCCGGAGCTCACTCCGGCTCCGGGTACGGCTCCGGGTAGGACTCCGGATAGGGCTCCGGGTAGGACTCCAGGTAAGACTCCGGTTAGGGCTCCGGGTAAGACTCCGGGTAGGACTCCGGCTAGGGCTCCGGGTAAGACTCCGGGTAAGACTCCGGGTAGGGCTCCGGGTAGGGCTCCGGGTAAGACTTCGGTTAGTGCTCCGGGTAAGACTCCGGGTAACGGCTCCGGTACAATGAATATTGTGCGAGCGCGCCTGAGTGTAAGAGTGCGGAGCTTTAAGTATTCACACTGGTGCGCGCTCAGCGACCATACATCAGGTTTCCTGAAGCGGGAGGGAGGATGCAGCGGGCGGTGATGCTGCTAATTGAGGAATAACAAGCTCCTCGCTCCCTCCCTCCCTCCCTCCCTCCCTCTGCGGCGCGCGCTCACGGGCCGCGGCAGGCAGGTAAAGGCAAAACCCATCTCATCAGCATGTTGAGCGAGCCCGAGGAGCGCGTCTGCGAGGTGACCCAGCCGCCCGTGTGTAGGCGCGTGGCGGGGCGGGGCGGGGCGGGGCGGGGCGGGGCGCGCACGCACAGCTGCGCAGGCCAACACCCACAGACACTGCCCACCCCTGACCCCTAGCTGCACCGCATGCCTCCACACCCATATTTATCAATGCGCATAGATAGAGAATATTTTCTCCTCTCGCCGGTGTAACATACGGTAAAAACAATGCACCGATCCGCGCATGCGCGCTGCTGCTCCAACGAACGCGACAGCGTTAGGGAAACGCTTCGACTGGGCAACTTCAACGCTACTACCACATAAATTTAAAATAAAATATACATTTTTTAAAAAGCGCGTTGCGAAGAAACGACGGCGACGTGTAATAAGGTCCCAAAGCTCTTCTTTCTTCCGACGACAGCCAGCGACGCGACGGCCCAGGGACAGGGACAGGGCCTGGCCAGGCCAGAGCGAGGGGGTTGTGTTTGGTAACAAGGCGGGCCGGGCCGGGCCGGGCGGGACCGACTCAAATCATCGAGGGAAGAAAGCATAACGAACCTGTGCGAAAGCAGTTGGGACGACAAAAAAGGTGGCAAAAGAAAAAGGTAGAAAGGCAAAAGAAAAAGGCGTGGAAAAATAAGAACGAGAAACACATTTCATCACAGAGAGAGGAGGGCGGCGACCTGCGCGTCTGGCTGGCCCGTAGGAAAGGGGTGGTGCTGATGAGCCCCTCCCCGCGCCTGTGATGATCGCCGTTTCATTTAATCGGAATTAATGCGAGTTTAATGTTGTCCCGGGCCCGTCCCGTCGCGCCGTGCGCCCGCCCCGCCCCGCCTCCGCCTCCGCGCCACCAGACACCTTATATTCCCTTTATTTTCCGAAGTTATTAATTTGCCTGATTTCGCAAAGAGTGACGCGCAATTCTCCTTTGCTTTTAACCTCTTTTATTTTCCTCCCATCCTCCCTCACCCCCCTCTCCCCCTGCAATCCTCTTTTTTTTTGTGTGTGTTTCTCTGTTTTGAAAAACAGAGCCATTACAACACCAGGCTTAGTGTTGAAACAAAAGAGAATAGACAAGGCAGGAGGTGATGGAGGGAGAGAGGGAGAGAGGAAGAGAGGGAGAGAGGAAGAGAGGGAGAGAGAGGGGAGAGAGAGAGAGAGAGAGAGAGAGAGAGAGAGAGAGAGAGAGAGAGAGAGAGAGAGAGAGAGAGACGGGGAAGATAAAGGCCCCCGTCTTCCTCTCTCGTAGCGGTGGCCATCTCCATAAAAAAGTTTGCCGGGATGAACCAATAAAACTTTTCCCGTCCCTGGTTGCGGTGATTTGCCGCAGTGTACCGTCCCCGGGCCGAGCCCTTCTCATTACCCGACCATAACGGCGATAACAGTCCCCGGATCACTCTATGCGCGGGACAGACGCCTGCCGGAGGACTCCGGTGGGGCGAATAGTCGACAAGTAGAATCAATGACTGATTTTGGAGGGAGAAGGGAAAATCACAGTAAGCTCTAACATGGTGCACCCGCCCCGCCCCGCCCCGCCCCGCCGTGTCCGCTTCTGGAACCCCCCACCCTCTGCTTCAGCGGCCACCGCCGACCCGAAGAAACACGACACCGACAACACCCCTTCCTTTCCTGTTCTTCCCACCACCACCCACATGCTGCAAGCGCCCCCCTCCTCCTCAGGCCTATACTCGCCCTTGTTCTGCATGTCAGCATCGCGGTCTCTCTCTCTCCCTCTCTCTCACCCTCTCCCTCTCCCTCTCTCTCCCTCTTTTTAGCAGGCGAGAGGCCCAACAGACCTCGGCTGCCACCGCCCCGCTCCGGACAAACACTATTTTCGATTGCACATTCACATTCACATTGGCCGCCCCACGCTGCCGCCGCCGGACCGATGCAGGCGGGATCTCATAACTGGTTTTCCATTCGCATCGAATCAAACAAAATAAAAGCCGGTAAACCAGTTGTTAGATTACCGCTTCGCTCATTTCATGCGCTCCCGCACACGCTATCCCTCCCCCTCTCTCCCCTCCTTGCTCTCTCTCTCTCTCTCTCTCTCTCTCTCTCTCTCTCTCTCTCTCTCTCTCTCGCGGGCGCGCGCGCACCCCTTGCGCCACTTTGGTGTTGACTATGCGGTGAACTGGGAAGGGGTTGGGAATACTGCTTTGTAATCAGCTGCGCTCGCATCGGATAAGGACAAACTGATATGAGCAGAAATTTAATTATTAATCTCTCTCTCTCTCTCTCTCTCTCTCTCTCTCTCTCTCTCTCTCTCTCTCTCTCTCTCTCTCTCTCTGGTGTAAAGGGGGAGGGCTTGTGGGTCACATACCAACTGTTCAGCCAAAACTGGTTTCGGCGCCAGTAAGACATTTTTTTTTAAATCCAAAATGAAAATAGTCCCCCTCCCTGAGCGGACGTCCCTCCCTAAGCCGAGCCTCAGTGCCGGAACGGGCCGCTGCAGCTGCACCCAAATCTGAATGTGAATCCGAAGGCTTTATCTCCGCTGCGAGTGCAGCGCCGCGCGGCGCGCCTCCTAAAGGCGATGAGGATTGCTATTGCAGTTCAGTTCCGTCACTGGAGCCGGCCGAGCCAAGGCCCGTCTCGTCCCGTCGCCCGCCCGGCGGATTAGCGTCTAAGCCTAATCCCAATGTGAATCAGGTTCACTGAGCCCCGTGCCGGCCGGCCGGGCCCTGGACCATATGGCTGAGGGGCGTACCAGCCAACACAGCCCTGGAACACCCGTTCCCTCAAATTATGGAAGTTCCTCAAAGTTTTCCTTTTTTTCTCAAAAAATTGCGGGGTGAGAGAGAGAGAGAGAGAGAGAGAGAGAGAGAGAGAGAGAGAGAGAGAGAGAGAGAGAGAGAGAGAGAGAGAGAGAGGGGGGGGGGGGGAGGGAGGGAGATAGACCGGAGGTCCGGTAGTACTCGCTGCCGCAGCTCTCCTTGGAGTAGTAGTGACCAGCCGAGCGCCACGCGGCAGAACTGGCGCCAAAGCCCCGCCCCGCCCCGCCCCGCCCCGCCCCGCCCCGTGTTCGCACAGCCGAGCAGGGCGGGATGGTGCAGGATGGAGCCCGAGCCCCCGTGCGCAAAACTTGGTCCTCAGCTGGCGGGGCGGGGCGAGGCGGGCGGGGCGGGCGGGGCGGGCTCTTAGCTCTGCAAACACTCTTGCTGCACAACTTTCGGCCCGCCCCCTCTTGCCTGCACAGGGGTGCAGTCAGCACACCTTCCTCCCCCCCAGCGCGCCTGACGGGGAGCTCGCCGCGCGCCGGACTGCAAGTTGCCGATCCTGTGGCGTTGCAGGATACATTTCAAAGGTATTGACCAACACTTTTTGGACATTAGCTGTCCCTACCCAAAGTAAAAGTTAAAGTTAAAGTACACTGCTCATAAAAAAAGTTTGACACCCCATACCCAAATTTTAATTTAAACCAAGGATGGTTCGTCCGGCAGAAAATCGAAACGTTTAAAAAGCAATGTCAGGAGAAGCTTGCCTATAGAAGTGCCGGCCCTCGCTTGCTACTAGTTTCCGGGTGGTCGTCGCGGACGGGCAGAGCGGTAGGACAGCTAGGGGGGGGAGAAAGGGCAAGACCAATACGGTCGCTAGGGCGTAAACCACACTGCAGACTGCTGGGTCAGCGCGTCCCAGCGGGGCGGGGTGAGGCGGGGCCAAGCGGGGCAGTGGTGTCCCGCAGCCAGGCGGGGCGGGCGCGGCGGGGCGGGGCAAGGGTGTTCCTTCCTCCCGGGGTGATATCCCCGACGCGGTCCCGACACTTTGGCACCCCCGGCCGGGCCGGCTCCAGCAGTTAATTGGAGCGAAAGCAATTTCCGAAGGGTCCACGCTGCGGCCGGGGCTGTCGCGTCTTATAACTGTGTACCCGCCGCGGTACCCGCGCCAGGCACGGGGAGAGAGAGAGAGAGAGAGAGAGAGAGAGAGAGAGAGAGAGAGAGGGAGGCTGAGACATGGGGAAGATGTGCCCGAGAGAGCGAGCCAGATGCTCCGTGGCCTGGAAGAGAATCCCATTGCGAGAGTTACGTGGGACTGCATATCAATGGGAGATCACGGACACACACACACACAGAGGGAGAGAGAGAGAGAGAGAAAAAAAAAGAGAGAGAGAGAGAGTGCCACGCACACTCAGTCTTGCAAACACACGCGCGCTCCGTCAAATCCTATAACGTTTAAAAAAAAAAACGACAATAATCTCACATTTAGATGTGTGCGAGGCCCACACGGAATTCCCTTGCTTTCCTCTGTCCAAATGTCTCTCTCTCTCTCTCTCTCTCTCTCTCTCTCTCTCTCTCTCTCTCTCTCTCTCTCTCCTTAAATGAATGGCAAATCAGTGAGGTATACGTGAGTGGTGTGTGTGTGTGTGTGCGCGCGCATGTTTGTCCGTGGCATTTTCTCATAGTGCCGTTCATTGCGAAAAATTATCATGTTGCTGATGTATGGCATTCCGCACAGAGTTATGGCCAACACGCTCGCGAAAGAGGTCTCTGTTGCTTCCTACACTGTCTCATAGCAGACACTGGCCCGCTCCGTCACCATCAGAGTTTTCTCCCAGATAAGCAAAAAGTTATCTTTCCATTCAACATGGCGGAAAACAGTTGCGCGTTTACGGGAATATGTTTCATGACAATTATTGTCAAGTTACGATTATTGAAATTTAAATACTGTAAAATTATTTTTAAAAATGCCCATGCCGTTGAGTTGTTTGCAGTGTACTCACAGTCGGTGCAGCTTGGTGTTGCTGGTGAACAGGTTGTCCGGCAGCTGCCTGATCTGGTTGTTGTTGATCCGCCTGCGCATAAAGGAGAGCATCATTAGTCACCTTGTTTACATAGCCCGGCCCGGCTCGGCCCACAAAAGGTCATACCCGCTCATCTCAAATCATGTTCACAATCGAGCGCCTGCAAAATAACACGGAAATTATAACGTTATAACACAAGAGAAACGAGAGTGGAGAACTGGTTGTGGGTCGGGTGCGGCGGCCCGGGCCCCAGCGAGGAGGGACTATAAAATATCAAGGCCCGAATCAGACCAAGCGCTCCATTTTCTTTAATGCAACAAAAAAACAAATCTAAAACGCCATATTACGCCGCAATTGCAAGAAATGGACGCGTGCGACGTGCTCCGGGCAGACACCTGCCGATCACCGACAACAACGTCATCGGCCTCAACAACTTGAGCATGCAGCTTGGAATCCAGTCACCTGTAATAACCTTCCCGCCGCCAGCAAGCAACACCCGTCCGGACATCAAAACGTGTTAGTTTTGGGTGATTCCCCTGGAGAGAGAGAGAGAGAGAGAGAGAGAGAGAGAGAGAGAGAGAGAGAGAGAGAGAGAGAGAGAGAGAGAGAGAGAGAGAGAGAGAGACCCAAAAAAGCTCCCATGGCTGTACTGGGCTCGGACTCCGAGAGCCTAAGTCTGATAAGGGATTTCCCACGGCAGCGAAACGCGAAACGGAGGTGGAGGGGGTGGGGGTGGGGGTGGGCGGGGCAGGCTTGTCACCGGCAGGGCGCCGCAGCCACGGCGAACTTTGATTGCGTTCAAGCGCGTATAAGCTGCTATGTGGTCGGCCCGTGCCCCGCCCCGCCCCGCCCCGCCCCGCCCCGCCCCTATGCCCACGGGGCCCCCCGAGGCCCCTTCTCACTCGCGCACACCACAAGTTTGACGGCGGGCGGGGCGGGGCGGGCGGGCAGGCGGGCGTTCCGTCGGCCATGAGGCAGCCGGTGCTCCGGTGCTCTACGAGCGCCGGGCGGGGCGGGGCGGGGCGGGGCGGGGCGGGGCGGGGCCGCTTAGGGCCGTCACAAGGGCGAAAGGCTGTGGTGTGTCGCGGGACGAAGGAAAAGGCGAACGCCTCCGGCCCGGCACGGCAGCCGACAGCCCACGTGAAGTGTGTATCAACCTCGGAACACTGTGAAAAACAGTTGCAGATATTCCAAGAAAGCACGTTGAAAAATGACAAAAATTCAAAATCGTAAAATTACAAGCACTATCGACTTGGAACTCACTGACATGAGGGGAAGGGGAAGTATTAGGAGGCCCGGTCTGCGCCTGCCTACTAGGCAGCACTCCAGCACAGGTGCGTACCTGGTGCCTAGTAGGCAGGCGCAGACGCAGCCCGCTTCACTCCACTGTGTTTGAGCCGACTTATTGCCTACTTCTATATGGCAAACACTGGAGGTAAGTCCCCTAATTCGTGTAATAAGCAAACTTGGTTGCGCCGCCCTCCAGGTCCGTGCCCCGCCCCGCCCCGCCCCGCCCCGCCCCGCCCCGCGCTGGCTGCCGCTGCCCCCGCCCCGCCACTGCATTATGGCCGCCTGATCCATTCTGCATGGACATCACTGCCGTTAACGAGGCCATGCTTCAGTTAGTGTCGCTGCGAGGAACGCCCCGGAACGCCCCGCCCCGCCCCGCCCCGCCCCGCCCCGCCGCCGTGTAAATAATGGATAAGAGTCTAATTAGCAGCACGTCACGGGGGCGGCCCGGAGCCGTCGTCCCCTGGGACAGGGGGGGGGGGGAGGGAGAGAGAGGGAGAGGAGGGAGGGAGAGAGAGGAGGGACGGGTATTATTCGCATAGACAGACATTTGCATTATTGCCACTCCCGACCGCTTGGCTTCCTCTCCTCTCCTCTTCCCTTCTCTCCTCTCCTCTCCTCTCGATGCTCGTCTCTCTATTGCACTCAGAGCGACAGAACGAGAGCGCGATGCTTATAAAGAGCAGCAGCGCTCTCAGAGCGGCGCTGTGCGCGCGATGATATAAGTTGAAGAAACCGTACGCCGCCAAAGGCAGGTCTGCGAGCGTAGCGTCTGGCTCACACTTGTTGAGCGCGGTCTTGAGCACTCTTGGACACCAAGATGTGGCCATGCAGTGTCGCGCAATATCGTCCCGTAGGAATAGGTGGACTAATAATAAGCATCAAAATGTTTTCATCATTTCTGAGTGTTACACTGGAAAAACAAAGGTGCTAAGTCCTACCTTTAAAAGGCACTAACAAAATGTAGTGCCTTTGGAAAGGCACTAAACTTTAGTGCTCCAGGAAAGGTACTAAATTTTGTTAGTGCCTTTTAAAGGTAGGACTTAGCACCTTTAGCTGACCATAGCTGCGTATACTCCATACACAGTAAGTGCCTTTGCAAAGACACTAAGATTTAGTGCCTCAGGAAAGGCACTAAACTTAGCACTCGATTTTAGCGCCCCAGGAAAGGCGTTGCTTAGCACCTTTGTTTTTCCGGTGTAGTTGAGCAACTTTGAGACAACAGTGTCATTTATCGTGTCGACGGAAAAAGAGACAAGTAGTTGTTGGCAGTGTAGCGGGACCACCCGTGCCGGCGCACGACTGCCTTCTGCGAACACGCCGCGCCACGCCACGCCACGCCGCGCAGGAGGCGCCCCCTGGTGGCGCACTATAAACGAAACAAGAAAAAACACGTTTCATTTCATTGCAATCGACATTGCGCAATCGGCCATAAACACTTGTTTTAGATAATAAAAAAATAAAAACTTGTCGCGCGGGAGCCGTTAAGCGGAACGGAACGGCCGGTCCGACTGTCACGTGACTGAGCTGAGCGAAGATAATGATCAATAATGTGATGATGCGGGGCCTCGTGACGGGCGGGGCGGGGGGCCGTGTGACGGCCCGGCCCGGCCCGGCCCGGCGTGTGACAAGTGTCGCCGCATATTATTGTCTCATCCTGGAGCCCCACCCCGCCCGCCCCGCCCCGCCCCGCCCCACCCCGCCCCGCCCAACCCCACCCCACCCCGCCCCGCCCCATTACGCCAGGCCCGGTGCATCTAAGCGGATTTCTCGGGTGAAATGAGATACCTCCTTTCCTCTTGCCTCTCACGTTTGAATGGGTAGCGAGGAATAGAGGCACGTCTGAGAGCGGGGCCACCCAGCGGGTCCCCCGAAAACAGAGAGAGAGAGAGAGAGAGAGAGAGAGAGAGAGAGAGAGAGAGAGAGAGAGAGAGAGAGAGAGAGAGAGAGAGAGAGAGAGAGAGAGAGAGAGAGAGAGGCGCGTGACTGAAATGAGAACTCATCAAGGTGGATCGGGACAGCGGGGCCGCCGCGAGGACTTCACTAATTGGGTCATTATATTCCCCGGCCGGAGAAGATGATGTCATTTACGAAAGTAATCGCAAAGCGAAGCGTCGAAAACAAAAGCGGGCAGATGTTTCGGTCGGTAGCGACAGAGAGGGGGCAATAATTACACCGGACAGCGGTGGCCAGCTGCCTCCGAGGAGATGCACGGACAACTCCAACAGCTCGCGCCGAGACCAAAGTTCGCAGTGGTTCTAAGAATACCGAAGATAATGTTATACCCAGAAAATTTAACAAAGAAAAAGTTTCAGCGCAACGATTGTATGGCTGGTTCAGGGGCAGAAATAAAATTATAGTTGGAACGCAGCGATATTACGCGTTGTGACGTTCGGAATTCGCGTGAATCAAACCGTAACACTGCCGTCTCCAACCACGACTTTGATCATAACACTGTGGGGATGGTGGCACAAATATCTTGAATCTCTATACGCCAAAAAGGTGTCGGCCGCTACAAATAAGTTTCCAGTTGACGCTTATGGTGTGTTTATGGCAGTGTAGGCTCACTTAGAGCAGCTGCAATACTAGCCCCTTGCCTCGCCCAGCCCGGACGCTGCGCCTACTGGCGCCGCTCCCACCCCCCGTGGGGCCCCCGCCCCGCCCCGCCCCGCCCCGCCCCGTCCGGAACCAATCCACTGCGGTTTTGGGTCTCAGCCCGGCCCGGGGCCCCACCCGGGTGGGGCTGCCTCCGGGGAGTGGCCACGGCGACACTCCCTGACGCAGCCTTGTCACCGCTGCTTTCGGAGACACCCCCACCCCCACCCCACCCCCCGCGGCTTATGACTTCCCACGGGCGTCGTGCATCACACGGCGCGCCGATAGGCAGCCCGCATTGCACCGGAGGGGGACGGAGAAAATAATAATAAAAAAATGGAAAAGGAAAAGAGAGAGAGAGAGAGAGAGAGAGAGAGAGAGAGAGAGAGAGAGAGAGAGAGAGAGAGAGAGAGAGAGAGAGAGAGAGAGAGAGAGAGAGAGAGGGAGAGAGAGAGAGAGAGAGAGAGGGAGAAAGAGGGAGCGTGGTGCGTTATAAAGCGTTATCACAGTCGTGTTGCTGTGACCGACTTGCTCTCTTTATGCCACCGCGGGCGCTTTTGCTCGCGCCAGGCGATACACTGTGATAAAAATCGTTGGGAGCTATACAAGAGAGAGAAAAAAGAAAAGAAAATAGGGAGGGAGGGTGTGTGTAAAACATCTATACTGTACGTTCGTTTGGAGCTATATACGTAGGAGAATAACTCAAATTTATTTTTCAACGCGAAATATTTACAAATATTTTTTTTTTAATTCCGGTATGAATGTAAAATTAATTTCTTTTTCGGGAAAGGTGCGCCATTTTCCGCTGCAACGCGCGACAGCAACACTTTGAATGTGGCGCTGAGCCTGTAAGGTGGGCCCGGCCCGCACGGACCACCTGCCACAGCGCCTAGGGGCCTAGCGGGGGCCTACCCGACCCGCGCCGACCCGCGCCGACCCGGCCACCGCAAAGAAACCTCCCAATCCGTCAGCAGTAAAAAAAGGCGCTTTAGTGTCGTATTATCTCCCCCCACCACAGAGTGCTCCGGGACCCTGCCGGCCGCATGCAGGCCCACTGGTGGGCGCCCCCGCCCCACCCCGCCCCGCCCCGCCACGTCTCTAAAACCCCTCTTTTATTGTGACTAACCTTTCCTCGAGACGCAATGAAAGATGGTGTTTTATACGCGACGCACTGGCCGGGCCCCGGCCCCGACCCCGCGGCCCGCGAGCGCGCGGGGCGGGACCGAACCAGCGAAAAAGGATAAAAATTCAAATCACGTGATCAGTTCAACAACAGAGACTAATTTAAATCACGAAAGTTGAATTTTTGTCGCATTGAAAGAGACATAAAGGTTTGTCCGTCACTGCAGTGCACTGCCTGCCCGCGTTCTAAGAGCGGCCGCGCCACGCCCCCTCAGACGAAAACGGCGGGAAAAGAGCGAGACTGCTGCGCTAAATGAAAGCAGAGTGCCGCGGGGCGGGGATAGGGTTACGCGACTGCCGCTGGGCTGCCAGGGCCTTAACTCTGGATCCCTCTTCACGACCCGCCCCGCCCCGGCGGCCACGGCCTCCAGAAGGCGCCCGCCCGCCCCGCCCCGCCCCGCCCCGCCCCGCTGCTGGACGTCCCCCAGATAAGACACCAGTGCGTTAAAAGGCACCATTACCCAATGACGCAGTGCTGGAGCGACCGCGTGGCGGCGGCACGGGAGAGCGCTTCTCCAGTGGAACGCGTCTCCACCTGAGCGCTTCTCCAGTGAAAAGCGTATCCACCTGAGGGCGTCTCCAGTGGAAAGCGTCTCCACCTGAGCGCTTCTCCACTGGAACGCGCGTCTCCACCTGAGCGCTTCTCCACTGGAACGCGTCTCCACCTGAGCGCTTCTCCACGAGACCAACCACACATAAGCGCCTCACCACGGGGAGGGCGCCTGCCTCTCTAGTTAGAGCCCCCGCCTCTCTAATGCCCTGCTCCGAGCCTCGAGCGGTTAAGCCCCACGCCCGCCCCGCCCCATTTACCGCCTGCAGAGTTGACTTTAGAGTTTGTCCAGCGCTGTGCCGGACCGAGCCGGGCCTCGCCTCCAGTCCTTATAGAGTCGCTGTGGCCATGGGCCAGCCCCAGGCTGACTGGACTGGCTGTTGTCTTGGCGAGGGTGGCTGAACCAGCGGGAGAGTGAGGGAGAAAGAGATAGTCATAGTCACTACTGGGCGGGGCGGGGCGGGGCGGGGCGGGGCGTGGCGGGGGCGGGGCGTGGCGGGGGCCTCCTTGCAACAAGTACGGTGCGGGTGAAGCCGGCCAGGACCGGCTGGGCCGGGACGAGCAACAAGTCAACAAACTCAGTTTGTAGTTCGCAATGAATCCCTTCAAAGGGTACCAACCACCGCATGGGAGTGCTACATCGTACTACACCTGCTCACGTGAGCAATGGTCAAACCAGAAGCTCAGACATTTCCTGTGGCGCTCCTGCGAGCAGAGCCTCTGGGAAAGGCATTCAAAACGCCACAAAAGATGTGAAATTTTCGTGCCTTGGGGTATTTAATGCCTCTTTGACGGTATGAATGCCTTAAAGTCTGTAAAAAAAATGAGCTCCCCTGCCTCTCTCCTTTCGCACAAATTGAGATCGCCTGCGCCCACCTCCTGGATCATGCCTTTTAAATCCTTTCCGGAGGGCCCCGCCCTGAAGTGCACGCTAACGCAGAACGCGTGCGTGTGTGTGTGCGTGTGTGTCCGTCCTAAGAGCTTGAGTGACATGTCGTGGCGGTGTGGGGCGTGGCGGGGCGTGGCGGGGCGTGGCGGGGCGTGGCGGGGCGTGGCGTGGCGGGGCGTGGCGTGGCGGGGCGTGGCGTGGCGTGGCGGGGCGTGGCGTGGCGGGGCGTGGCGGGGCGTGGCGGGGCGGGGCGTGGCGGGGCCGCTGCCACGCGCCCATTAGACCTCATTTGCATACAAACCTTACGGGACGGGCGGGGCCCGGGCGCGCACCGGGTGACGACGGGGGTTCGACCAAAATCAAAGGAGAATACAACACCAAATGCTCCGCGATGGCTTTTGATTCGAGGCGCAAGCGCCCCGCGTGGGCACTGCGACATTGAGGAGGAGGAGGAGGAGGAGGAGGAGGAGGAGGAGGAGGAGGAGGAGGAGGAGGAGGAGGAGGAGGAGGAGGAGGATGAGGAGGAGACGAGCGAACTGCAGCAGCGCCAGGATTTTTAATGAAACCATGCATGCACGTTGGTTGGAGGAAGCACCCGTGCGACGCGACACGCTTCGCTGGCTCGTTTTATGGAAAGCGGAGCGAGCGAGAGATTGAGAGAGAGAGAGAGAGAGAGAGAGAGAGAGAGAGAGAGAGAGAGAGAGAGAGAGAGAGAGAGAGAGAGAGAGAGAGAGAGAGAGAGAGAGAGAGAGAGAGAGTGCGCGAGTGCGTATGTGCCGGGCCGGACGGGGAGTTTGCGGCCGCCAGAGTCTGCTCCGGTTTCAGCTGTGCTTCTAGTTACAACCGCTCCCGTGGCCGCCCCGCCCGGCCCCACCCCGGCCCGCTGACCACTGCCACCCTACCGTAGAGGCGCCGGCGGTGAAAACCGCACACCTCCGAGGCGGGGCGGGGCGGGGCGCGGTGCTGCGCAGAGACAAAGAGACCGCCAGCACCGCCAGGCACCGCCAGGCCGCTGCACTCCCTGCACACAGCAGCCCCGGGGCGGGGCGGGGCGGGGCGGGGCGGGGCGGGGCGGGGCGGGGCGGGGCGGGGCGGGGCGGGGCGGGGACCTTGTCGTTGCCGCCGTCGCGTCGCTCACCAGCGCGGTGGACCCGGCCCTAGCACCACGACCGTCTCGTCTGCAGGCCGGGGCGCGCGACGCGTCACTTATTTCACGATTTAATTTTATCCCCGCAAAGCATCGGCCTGCCGGCCTGCCCTGCTGTCGCGGGGCATGGTGGGGCGGGGCGGGGCGGGGCGGGGCGGGGCGGGGCGGGGTGGGGCGGGGCGGGGCGGGGCGGGGAGGTGCCAGACTAACGGCGAGGGCCGGAGGGACTCGGATGACAACGCGACATGGCGTGATCGCCACCGCGTCTTTTGTCAGTCAACCAGCCATTAATCTGTGGGGCCTAACGGAGAGAGGGACAGAGAGAGAGGGAGGTAGGGAGAGGGAGGGAGAGAGGGAGGGAGAGGGAGAGGGAGAGGGAGAAATATGCCCAGGCCGACAGACGGAGCAGCCCCCTCGTGGCGCTGCCGCCCCGCCCCGCCTCTCTCCACCGCCAGTGCGACTCGTAATCAAACTTTGGAAAATTTCCCTACAGAATCAACAATAACTGGGAGAAGTAGGCGGGCGGACGGCCTCCGTGAGGGGCGTAGCGCTCAGAGCGAAAAGGGAAAATAACTGAGAATTTTTGTTTTAAATCAAGGAGATTCTACACTGTGACAAATTCTTTTAAAATTTTCAATGGGAAATGTCGTAAAGTTGCGATATCAATTTTGTAAAATTACAAAACTGATTACACACCTGGTATCGACTAGTGGTTCTTAAACGAGCACAAATAGGCTGTCGTAAATTTACGATACAGAGTTACAACGTCATTTGTAAATCAGAAATAACGAAAACTGTTGTAACTTTACGAAGATATTTTTTACAGTGTAGCTCTACTACACGGCGCACGGAGCGAAAAGGAGGAATTCCAGCAGCAGCGCAAGGGGTGGGGCTTAGGCCCGCCTATGTAGGCCGCACTCATCCGCGGTCTACAGAGGCATTCTTCTTCTTTCACCTGTTTGGGTAGCGGCACTAGCACTGCACTGCTCCCCTCCAGAACGCCATGCCTGGGCATTCCCCACCACCATCAAGAATTTCTGATGATGCTTCTTGCCTGTAACGTTATATGAAAGCTTGTATTTGCCGCACTAAGTGGCTGAAAAACCCCGCGCACTTTCGTACTTATACAGTACCGCATGCCTGTGTGCGGGCGGGTTGCCTACTCGCACGGGGCCGTGAGGCACCTCGGTGAGCGACGAATAGGCAAGCCCGCACGCACGGAAATACCGTTTGGATTATCTCTTCAAAAACCCTTATTTTAAAAAAAATATGTACACTAGACTCCTGTCCCACCAGTTGCGAAAAAGTGGAAAACACCACACCAGAAAATTTTCTGTCGCTTTTTTTTCTGTCTCTTCGGAGAACATATTATTATCAACTCGTAACCGACGGCGTGCGGATATGTATATGTGGCCGCGAGTGGCGTGCAGGTGTGCGGGGCGGGGCGGGGCGGGGCGGGCAGGTGGGCGGGTGCGAGGTGCCGTAGGTGCCATAAGGCTCGTTGCCCTGTCAATGGGCCATAAACCTGACGCCGCCATGCAGCGCAGCGCGGTGGTCGGCCGCAGTCCTGCTAGGTCCCCTGCAGGCCCCCGGCAGGCAGCAGGCCTGCTGCGAGCAACAGGGGCCGCAGGCGACCTGGAAGGCCTTGAGAGAGATGGCCCGCGGCGTCGCACGGCACCCCCGGGCGCGGTACGGGCCGCGTGCAGGGCGCCCGGCACCCCCAACACGGGGAGTTTACACATGAGTACAGGAGTATACCGACCAGGAGTATATCAATTCCAATTGATTTCTTCATAGAGGCATAAACTAAATGTAGTAAATGCACTGTGCAAAATAGTCGTAGGTTTCCACGAAATGCAGTTGTAAAATTACTGTTGCAAATCGTAAAATTACAAGCACTACATATCGGCTTGAAATTCATTCGCGAGCATAATAGGTCCGTCGTAAATTTCCAACATATCTCGTTAATTGCAGTTGAAAAAAAATTATCGTAAATCTACAAAGATATTTTTCATAGTGTGACATATCTTAAACAAAAACTTCGCTTCGCGTGGCGACAAGTAAATATAAAATGTAAACATTTTCTCTGAAAATTGTGGCTGAGTGCAGAAGAGTATACAGCCCGGTGTGCACGCATATGAGCACAGGAGTGATCCACCCCTCGCAACACGCCGCACCGCCGAGATTATTTGTAATTTGGAAGAAAGCACACCATCCTCTGCACACACACACACACACACACACACACACACACACACACACACACACAGAGGCAAACAGAGTGAACTAACTTCCGCACAGTGAGATAAGGACGGCTCACACGCGTCAGAGGCTGATCAAATCCCTCTCCCCTCTCTCTCTCTCTCTCTCTCTCTCTCTCTCTCTCTCTCTCTCTCTCTCTCTCTCTCTCTCTCTTAGAAGCCGTAGCCGAAAATATGGATAAGTAAAAATAACAATCGGCCGCCGCGACATGCGGATCATATTAAATTTTCCCCCTCCTGCGCGGCGGCGGGCCGAAGATATCTTACTTCTCTCATTACACAGCAAACAAAGTGACTGGCCACGTGCCGCAGACTCTTCCCTTTCCGGGAGAGTGACAAGGAGGGGCGCACTCTCCCTCTCTCTCCCTCTCTCCCCCGCGCACGTGTTGGAATATGATGGATCATCTGTTTGGATCCGACGCGATTAAATCAGGGCAAAGAGAATAAAGGTAAAGCCCTGGCCAGAAAAACCGCGGGGGCGGCGGGGCGGCGGGCGTAGCGGTGGGTGGGGGGATTACAAAGATATGAAAGCAGCAGAGGTTTGTTCAGTTAATTCTGCGCCTGCGACATTAGCGGCCATCGCGCCGGCCGGCAATCCATCAGAATCAGGGAATATAACAGAAAGACTACCAGTGGGGATAATAAAGAAAAAAGGAACCCGGACCGGAGCGCAGCGGGCGACTTGACTCTCACTAATCAGCGGTGTATTTTCGCATTATAGGGAAAACCTCTTTGGTATAAAGTATCCAACTTTAATTCTAGACAGGCGGGCGAAGATGAAGGACTACAACGCGAGAAAATTTTAACAAGTCGAAAAATACACAGTTTCCTATTTCCCGTGCGACAGACGGGCAGCGCACCCGTATTGCTGATTCACGCTGAGGGAGGAGCATTGCATCACACACTACAAACCCGACACTGTACTCCCTCAGTGTGTGAGCGCCAAAGCATCCAACACGGAGTATGCGCCACGTAGCACCTTTCTTTTTCCAGTGGGGCGGTAACTCGGGTTTGTCAGAATAGGAAGAGATCATCGTTAGAATTTAGTCGTATGTGTCAAGTAAGTGCAAGAGGCCCTCACTGTGAAAAATATTTCCGTACATGTACGATATTTTTTGTAATTTACCATTTACAAAATGAGTCGTACATGTCCAACCTCCCACTTTTGATCGTCATTCGATTCCAAGTCGATACGCAGTGCTTGTACAATTACAATCTAGGATTGTCATTGTACGACATCTTCCATGGAAAATTTTCCCGTACCGTGTACGACAATTTCTTACAGTGCTCCCGCTACGGGAAACAGGGAACCTCCCCGGATGCTTGCTGCAACAAGATCGTTCAGTTCATTCTTCACCCAAAGCGTTCACGCCCCTGCCTGCCTGCGCTCGGGGGGTTCAACGCCCAAGCGGGCGGGACGGGACCCACCCCACCCCACCCCGCCCCGCCCCGCCCCGCCCCGCCACTATACAAGCCGTAAGTGTCGAACACGAATGCACAA
Organism: Frankliniella intonsa; assembly: GCA_033675135.1. Lineage (NCBI taxonomy): Eukaryota > Metazoa > Arthropoda > Insecta > Thysanoptera > Thripidae > Frankliniella > Frankliniella intonsa. The sequence goes on along the minus strand of CM066246.1, from coordinate 7,306,125 downwards.
AGGCGCTTTTGCAAGTGACAAATCACCCCACAAACAATCTCAGACCAGAGGCTCCCTACCGCAGCGTAGGGCTGGCGGCGGGGCGGGGCGGGGCTGTGCGGGGCTGTGCGGGGCTGTGCGGGGCCGCGCAGGGCCCCAGGGGCGCCGCAGGGCCGGGGGAGGCCCCGCTAGGGGAGGGACGGACACGGGCGGGGCGGGGCGGGGCGCGCGGCGTGGCGAGGCTGGCGTGGCGCCCACGCCAACAATAGGCATTGATTTGAAGCGACGGGCGCGCCGTCGCCTGAGGGGCCCAAAGCTCCCCAAGGAAGGCCACCTTACGAGAGAGAGAGAGAGAGAGAGAGAGAGAGAGAGAGAGAGAGAGAGAGAGAGAGAGAGCCACACTGTTTTAATGAGGGCGCTTTCGGGGAGCGCGCGGGGTCGGAGAGGGGTATTGCGAGATGTGAGTGAATACCAAGTATTAAGTTCCAGCTTCAGGTTCAAAATTTATCGACGGTCTCATTTGTCGGATTATCGTTTGCGACCCGAGAACAAACGGCCGATCTCTCTCTCTCTCTCTCTCTCTCTCTCTCTCTCTCTCTCTCTCTCTCTCCAGCTGCAGCGATTTATCGAGGCGATTACGGGCCAGCAGATAGGTCCATTGTCATTTGTTAGTCTCTCCAACAGGAACAGGGCGCGCGCGTCAAAATGTAGCGGTGTGAAAAAATAATTTTATCCCCCCCGAAAAAGAAGAGACAGCGACGTACGCTGTCCGTAATGATGAAAGACCGACAAGAATTTGGAGCAAAAACGGTCTGCGCCATCAGTGGACGAGGGAGAGAGAGAGAGAGAGAGCGAGGGAGAGAGGGAGAGAGAGTGGGAGGAAGGGAGAAGAGAGGCAGTGTAGGGGAAATGATTCACCGTGTGTACAACGTTGTGATTGGAATTTATCCCGAGCGCCATCTATCAAACGAGCGTTTGCGCCGGTCGCGGTGCACGCTGCCACCTGCTGGACTCGTCATCAGTAACCCGGCCGCGTCACCCGGGTGACACGGTCACCCGCCGAGGCGGCTGGCTGCTCCTAACGCTGCAACAGCCGCTGCTAGTCGGGACACCGTCCCTGCGCACTACGAGCAGCTTCTGCAGGGCCTTTAATTCTACTATTTCCACTCAACTAAATGAGACTCGTTCGTTTTTTCTTCAAATGGCAGCACAGCAACATCGCGGATGTATTTCCGTTGTAATTTTTTTTTTTTTTTACAGTGGCAGGAGCGTCCTGGCGGCAGTGGCGTCTCCGCTGATTGCCAGTCAGCAGCACGATACATTTATTCCTTCCTGGAATCTTTCCTCCGCGCCTCTATATATGGCGTCCGCAGAATAACAAAATAAAATAATAGTAACAAGTATCACTGCGCTGTCTCGGACATACTTCGCCGAAATAAAAACGATACGCCTGCTAAAACCTACTAGATTGCAGCGAATCACTTATGCGACTCATCTCTTATCACGGTATGAGATGGGTTGAGGTCCGACATTATGCCCGTAACTAATGGGACGCGTGCAGCAGATACATCGCTTAGGCGCAGGTTCGCCTCCGCAACACTACGTGTAAAACACGTCTATAACGAGTCTGGCCGCCGATAAAGTGCCAGTCAGCTCTGTCGTCCCACGGACTACACGGCTATACGTCCACTCTCTCTCTCTCTCTCTCTCTCTCTCTCTCGCACACACGCGAGAGACAAAAAGGGACACAGCGCGTCGCCTCCTGCCGTTTAGGTAATCAAATTCTCATAAAGAGGCGTGTTCAGTTTGGTCGCCACGACGGTGGCCCCGACGGTCAGCGCCGTACATAACGAGGAAGTCCGGGCTGATGAGATGCTAATAGTGGTGTCCCGAGGCGAGAGCGAGCAAGAGGGAGCGAGAGAGAGAGAGAGAGAGAGAGAGAGAGAGAGAGAGAGAGAGAGAGAGAGAGAGAGAGAGAGAGATGGCATGTTTACAAGCAGTGTTGTTGGCACAGGAGAGCGGGGATCGATCTTCTTCGTGATAGTAAGAAAAAACATTCTGTGACAAAAAACAAGTACATATAGACAGTCAAAACCTATCGCGAACGATTGTGGCTGGTTTCTTACAATTGACAACGATTTTCTTCGTATTGCGAATAAAATCCTTCTCAAAAAATGTCTTGGTAAGCTTCCTCCGAAGCAGCTGAATACATACTTCGCAATGCCAACAAATCCTTCGCATTCACAAGGATTTATCAGTGTATATATACATATTTGCCCTATTCGACGCTCTCTTTATTTTCTACGTATCCCCCGCGTGATGCGAGCAGGTGTAGCTGTGCAGTGTTGCGCCCAGCTCAAACACGAGAAACACGGCTCCGGCAAACACCAACAACAGCCCAACGGCCGCCGTCCGCGACGCAAAATTAGACCAGAAACGTGAGCGGGCGCGGCGGGCACTGAGAGGCGAGGGGGCGGGGCGCTTTGTGTCGCGTGGAAGGCGGTGGCGCGCCGCTCAATCCGAGGCGGGAAATACAGTCGAGCCGTGGCGCACGCGAGGGGGGAAACAACTCGGAACATTGCTGTACAAATGCCGTGATTTTTGTGAATGTTTATTGATTTTTTTTTTTGCAATGTTTGTTTTGATTTTTCCTGAATTTTTCCGATTCCCCCCCCCCCTGACATTTTTTCTGAAATTTTCTAATGTATTCCTGCATTTTTCTTAATTTTTCTAACTTTTTTTTCCTGATCTTTTTCCAAATTACGAGGTGTAAAAAAAATTAGAGTTGTTTTCCCCTCCATCAGCCCCCTTTGGCAAGTCCACAATACTTAATTCTGCCTGGCAGTAGTTTACTAAACAGCTCGAGATCCACCTTTCTCCGCACTTTCTCGCACTCCGCAGTTCTACTGCCTATTTTTACTGGTTTTTTTTTATTATTATTTTATTTTTACCGAGGGTCATGCTTTGAGATGGGGTGCGGCTCGGAGGGGCGGGATGGTAGGAGCGCAGTGGCCGGGCCGACGGGGCGGAGGGAGGGAGGGAGGGGGCTTAGCGTGGCTTGCAAACAATATTTTTCCAATCATATTTCATGCGCGCACTCGTCCTATTTTCGTCTGCCGGCCGGGCGCGCACCGCCCCCCTTCTCCCCGCTGGCGGTACGGGCCCGCCCCGCCCCGCCCCGCCCCGCCCCGCCCCGCCCCGCTCGGACGGCTCGGCCCGGGTGATGAATGACTTGGATTTACTACTACGTCCGATGATCGTGCGGGCATGGCCGCTACGCCCCGCCACGCTCCGCCACGCTCCGCCACGCCGCGCCACGCTCATGGACTGTCACCTGACCGTACACAGACTGCGCGCGGGGCGCCCGACCCGTCAGGTCTGCTGGACGGGAAGCGGCTTTACTTTGTCAATCGCATCGACGTCGCGTGGAATAGGAAATAAAAAAAAAGGGGGGAAATGGAATTGAACGCTGCCTGCGGCCGGGCCGGTCGAAGCGGCTAAACGTCAACGTTCCGCCCTAATACCTGGAAACAATACTATGTGTCCAGTCGAACAGAGTTCGGCGGTCATAGCCACAATATTGCTGTTTGAACCATAGAGTTATTGCTGTCCCTAAGATAACCATACGATATGCTTGATGGACGCTGACGTTTTTGTGGGTGTGACAACATTTCGAAAAGAAAGGAATGATTTTATTTTTTGTTAGGAACTTGTATCAGCTAATGCAACTGGATGACAGTTTGCACCTCGCCCCGCCCCGCCCCGCCCCGCCCCGCCCCGCCCCGCCCCGGCCCGGCCGACACTCCGTGACCCCGCGCCGCACGGCCTAACTCGCAGCACGGCGCGAGGGGCGTGTGTGACGGCGAGACAAACGGCACGGGCGAGCGAGCGAGCGAGCGAGCGAGCGAGAGAGAGAGAGAGAGAGAGAGAGAGAGAGAGATGGAGCGCGGGGAAGGGCTGGGGCCGGCACCTGTTGAAACGGCTTCGAGAGGATTTAGAAGAGCGGTTCGGCTAGTGGGACACGGAGAGGGCGGGGCGGGGCGGGGCGGGGCGGGGCGGGGTGGGGTGAGGCACTGCACGCCATGCGCGCTGCAGGACACTAGCACTTACAGGAGGGAGGAGTCGACCAAGTCCCTCCCCTTTGAACGCATTAGGGCATGTGAGAGCGGCAGTTAGAGAGAGAGAAAGAGAGAGGGAAAGGAGCGGGGGGGGGGGGGGGTACATCGCGAAGCTTCACATCTGCAACCCGAGTCGCGTATCGTTTGGCAGAAAGGCGGCGGCGGGCGGCTCTGGCGACACACAGAGGACAACAAAGTCAGCAATAAAGGGCCGGAGGGATCGGAGAGAGAGTGGGAGAGAGAGAGAGAGAGAGGGGGGGGGAGGGGCGAACCCGATACACCTTGCTCGCTCTCGCTCCGGGGCGGCCGGGCCGGGCCTCTGGTGACGACAGCCAATCAGAGCGCGCAGTCGAGCAGAAGGCACGTGGGAGCCGCGACAGGTGACCGAGGCGACTGAGCAGCGCGCGTGCCGAGCGTGGGGACGAGCGTGGGGGCGAGCACGAGCGTGGGGACGAGCACGAGCGTGGGGACGAGCGTGGGGACGAGCGTGGGGACGAGCACGAGCGTGGGGACGAGCACGAGCGTGGGGACGAGCACGAGCGTGAGGACGAGCACGAGCGTGGGGACGAGCGTGGGGACGAGCGTGGGGACGAGCACGAGCGTGGGGACGAGCACGAGCGTGGGGACGAGCGTGGGGACGAGCACGAGCGTGGGGACGAGCGTGGGGGCGAGCGTGGGGGCGAGCGTGGGGACGAGCACGGGGAAGCCCGCGACCAGTCAGAGGAGTCATGAGGCTTCTCTCCTCACATTCCAATCACGGCGAAGAAGAACACACATTGCCCCCCCCCCCCCACCCCTTTTTCCCGTTCCTTTCCCTTCACATGCGTGAAAGCAACAACGTCACTGTGCCGTGTTGCGACCGTGAGTAAGAGCGAGAGAGAGACAGAGTGAGTGAGAGAGAGATGGGAGAGGGAGGGACAGAGAGAGAGGGGGGGGGGGGCAATGCGTGTAGTTACACATGATTAATGGTGGCGGACACAAGCGGCCCGGCCGCCCCGCCCCGCCCCACCCCGTCCCACCCCGCCTCACCCCGCCTCGCCCCGCCCCACCCCGCCCCGCCCCGCGCGGCACCGCCAGCCCAGCCCTCATTACGCTTATTACCAGCAGAGCCCGCCGTCTCACTCCGTGTGTGAAAATCCCTGCTCTCTCTCTCTCTCTCTCTCTCTCTCTCTCTCTCTCTCTCTCTCTCTCTCTCTCTCTCTCTCTCTCTCTCTCTCCAACCCGATCGCCGTGAATCTGGTGTGCTCATTGTGCTTGTCGCCACAAACACTTTCATGAGTCTTTTAGCACGCGGTGAGTTTCCCAACTTTAGACAGTCATTTTGGTCGCTTTTTACAGTTTAAAAACTAATTTTCAAAGCATATATGGGTTACGATTTCTTTAAAAGAAGAAAACAATTTCCGTGAGTAGAAAATTTCTACCGGTTGTCCTGCGCTCCTGCGCCAGTTCGTGTGAGTCGATAGTTGAAAATAAATAAATAAATAATAAATATAAAATAAATACGGGACCCGGGGCCGGGGCCGGGCGGGACAGCCATTGTGGGGCCGAGCGTAGCGAGCACGGCGCGGCTTGCGTGTCGAAAGGCGAGAAACGAGAATCCATAAATTGCTGTGGGTCTAAGTTCGGGGCGGGGCGGGGCGGGGCGGGGCGGGGCGGGGCACCAGGGCGCACCACCACACCACCACGCGTTTCACAACGCGTCCGAAATTAAATTAAAAGCCCCGCCTCGCTCTGTAATCGC